>OMMV01114183.1:2842-18080 GCA_900302635.1 Chatrabus melanurus
GGAGCAAGTTTGAGGATTTCTCAGAGCGTCGACCTCAGGAAAAACCACAAGGTAACAGTAATTAGATCAGAGGTCAGTTCACTAATAAGAAAGAAGGGCAATACTGACCCTAACCTGTGCCGCCGAGCCCAACCTCGAACTTCTGCAAAGTCTTAAGGTATAATCTACCTTGATCTGGGATCGGCCAATCCCAGTCTTGCTCTGCCTTTGTCGCCACAGGCAGAAACTAAACAAGACGGAGAGTGCAACGCCAGCGCCTTACATGTCTGACGGAAATTAATTCTTTGTAATTCAAGAAGAAGCAAGTCCTATATAGACCCGGACACACGTTGGTGCTGGGGTTTATCCCCAGATACCGTAGCGTGAAGGTGATGAGAGTCTATGACTCCCCCTGGACGGAATGCCAGTCCAACACAGGCTACCTCCCCAGTCAAGGCCGGCACCCACTTACAGCTGGGCGGACTGAGACAATGCAGATTTTCTCAACCAACAATTTGCATCACTTTTTACCAAAATTGGAGCAACTTTAACCTTTGACTCCTATACAATTTGAAATTGACCTTTGTCACCATTTTTGCTGTTTTTACCCCATATCAGTCAGTCACAGATAGTCTAAACTATTCCTTTTTAGAATCTTTATGATCAGACAAATAATATGGTATAAATTTTGACCCCTGCGTCCTTCATTGACCCCTCGTGGTCCTCACAGGTCAAATCTAACTTGCCTCCACATTTGAAAATAAACCTTATGGTATGTACTAACTATGCACAATCGTTTTGCCTATCTGCCCCACTAATGGTACTTTGATGGCATGGACCTATGGTACAAAGCACCAGAAAAGTTTTATCATTTTGTTGTGTTTGCTCCATCAGAAAATGAATATTGTGTTTTATATTCTCACAGACTATGTTAAAAAAAATAGACTTGCAGGTTTCCAGCCCTATTTGTTATCTTACACTCAACCACTTGCCCCTCAGATTTCTCTTTCCGGAACCTGTGGTTAAAAAATGTACTTGTGTTGGAGGAGGTATGTGTTCTCAGAGCACTTCTAGTTGCACGTTGCTTTTACACATCTTAAATATTTCTTTAATCCCCCAAAATTGATTATTGTCAGTGAAACTGATCTGTAGCTGAGCAAAAGAAGGTTCAGGCATAAATGGGGCATTTAGATGGATGATTATGAAGAGAACGTCCTCCTCTGTGACTCACCCTCTGGTCCTCGTAGGCGTCCTTGAGCCGCAGGTAGTTAGTGAGCGCTCTCATGGCGATGGGCAGCTTGCCGATCTTCTTCAGCTCTATGGGCCTCTTATGAGCTCCCATAATGAGGGGATTCATCCACCAATAAGTGGCCTAAAAATGTGCCAGAAGTACCATCATCAGTGCACTGCTGCCGAGTGATGCACCGGCAGTGTTGATTATGAGAAATGGACAAATTCTGATCATTTAGTGAAATAAAATATGCGATATTTATTCAAATTGTGATTAGTTTTGGAGCCGATACCCTGTTTTCAGGCTGACAGAGTGAGTAAAAGGTTAGAAATTTTAAAGCGTTCATTCAGTCATCATCACCACTAGGGATGGGAATTGATACGTTTATATCGATTCTGCTTATCAGTCCGATTATTCATCGATTCCCTTATTGATTCCTGATCAATTTTCTGTGTGGAAAAATGGAGGCCTACACGTTTTCAACGTCAATGCAGCCGTTTCCCCTTCTTGCTAAATGCAGATTTTGCTGTCGTGATGCCATATGTGACATCATGAAACGTACTTTTTTTTGCAACGTAGAAGTCTCAGAATAACATGTCGACCAGTTCTCAACTGGAACCGGTTCTCCATTCCCATCCCTAACCACCACAGTGCGAATGTTGAGTCTACCTTGGACAGCAGGTTGACAAACGGTTGCAAAAATCGGACCCCCAAATCTTGCAAGTCCTCTGGCGGCTTCACTTTCTGAGGGTTGGCAAAGAATACGTATTTCTACAGGGAAGCAAACAGAATTAAGATGTGCGTTAGCGATCAAAACAAAAATATGTGGGCTGATGGCACACGAAAGGCCGAGAATGAAAGATTCCGACGGAACTCACTCGGACTCTGATGACGTTGACCTCCACGGCCATCAGCAGTCCATAGAGGATCACCAACAGTGCTGTGATGCAGAACCTGAGGTACTGTGGTCCAACGTTGTACTCGGCAAACTTCCACAGTTTAATGGACTTTGTGATGAACGCCAAGACCCAGTAGATGAACAGGACTGTAAGGAATGGGACGACCATACAAATGCACAAAGAACATTGTTGTCTTGGCTCAATACTCCAGGAATCAGCATTTGGCAGTAGTAAAAAGGAATGGGTTGTGCATAATTGAATTTATTTATATAGCACCAAATCACAATGTAAGTCACCTCAAAGCGCTATACAGGAGCAAAGTCCAAAACTTACCCACCTCATGAGTAAGTACGAAGGCAAATGTGGTAACAAAAATCTCCCCAATTGTTTTTTTTATTTTTATTTTCATGAAGAAACCATAAGCAGACCAGACTCAGTGAGATGACCATCTGCTACGGTCATTCTATCATCTCTGAACAGAAAAGTTTGGTGGATCCATGTCTGTCTAACCCTGTGGAGTCTAACAGCCTTTAAGCAATACATTAGACCTGTGTTTCCCAATCCTGGTCCTCGGGACACAAAGTATTGCACATTTTTCCATTTGTCCCTGAACTAATGAGACCAGATCAGCTCAGTCAGGTGTGTTCAGCTAATCAACAGCTGACTGAGCAATGGAACGTTGGGTCCCGAGGACCAGGATTGGGAAACATTGCATTAGACCACCTATTGGTCCCAGTCCAAACCCAATAAAAATCAAAGAGTTAGCATGAGGAAGGGTCCAAACCTTAGCCAAATGGCAGATCTAGACTGTATTGTTCTTCACTTGCATGGACAAATTATGAGCCAGTGGGCCACTGGGCACACATGGGGAAAGGGGCCCCCGCCGCACCGGCACCCCCACCGCGCCGGCACTCACCCCTGCATTTATGCACAAATCGGCAGCGGACAGTACAGAGCGAAAAGCACAATAAGTAGGTTATATGATTGAGGGGCCCTATTAAGACATATCACATAACATAACTAGTGTTATTTGGCTTCAGGGGCCCATTAACATGTCAGGATAGATAACATAGTGGTGCAAAGGCTTGGGCTCCAGGGCCCCCTGAGCCCTTGGGCCCGGTAGGCCCGTTCAGTAATCCATCCTTGGTCACTTGTTTCACCCAGTCAGATTTCTAGGATTGCAGCAGGTAACGCTGTCGCCTCAAATCAAGAACGTTTTGGGTTGAGCTTGATGTGGGCCTTCCTGTGCATGTTCGCCTTGGTACTTTGGCTTCCTCCCATTGTCCAAAAAAAAAAACAGTTATTTGTCAAGTCCTGCCCTCTGCCTTTCCCCCTGTGCAATCAACATGAAAAGGCTCCGTGAACCTTCTGATTGAACGCCAAAGGGACGTTTGGAAAAGACTTTTTTTTTACAATTTTCATCCTGACCAATGAAGAGACATAATTTCAACAATTAACAGCGACGACATAGAGTCGTGTTTTCAACATGATTTTGGAAGTGGCGCATCTTCTGTCAATGTTTTTTTCACGGCTTTTCTTTTTACTTTCAATTAATCTGATTAATTGCTGCAGCTCCTGTGTGCTTCTCCATTCCTCATTAAACATATCCATATAATTATTGGCCTTAATCACTGTTCCTCTCTGCTTTGTGCATCAGCCAAGTGTGGAAAAAAAACAAATAAATAAAATCATTCACACGGCAGGTTTCGTGATGGGAAAACCTCCAAGGAAGGCAAATCCCAGCATCTGGCCCAGGAGTTGATGAGGACCTCCTCCTAAACCTTGTCAGGGTGACACCCTCTCCCTCACAATCATCCCGTTCAGAAAACAAACAAACAAGCAAACAATTACCCAGCAGTAGTTTGGGGAAGTTTGATGTCTCTATGTTGTGGTAGTAAACCACTGACGTAGTAGCTGCAATAAACCCCATGAAGGCTGGAGTGAAGAGATGGAAGTGGATGGTCTTCATCATCCTGGAGAAACAGATCAATTAAAGGGCAGCATAAACCATAATATACATGGAAAGAGGAGAAAAATGTGTTTCCTTTCTGTCATAATTCGTGCTGACATTCTCAATTTAGCTTTTCTGATAACGAATTAAATGGGGAAAATGGGAAGCAATGATCTAAATGATAAAATGTCATCCACTGTGTTTGGAATCATACGTGTTGGAGACGATGCCTTCGGCGAACTCGCAGACGTGGACGAAGAGCAGCGAGAAGGTGAGGATCCACCTGAGGTTGTGGCCCGGAAAGTGAAGCCATGTGTTATGATGGATCTGGACTTTCGAGCTCTGACTGCCCCAACCTGACAGAAAGCCATTTGGATCAATCAAAAACTGATATAAATGATAAATACTAATACAGGCAGAGTCACATCCACCCGTTTAGACATTTCTGTCCCTCGTTGGTTCACATTGGAGCTTACGGAGTTATGAGGTCACGGGACAGAGGTATTTGGTGATGCCGATACCTTTGTAGGAGAACAAACGTCTTACGAGTCCTGGTGCTTCCTGTCTTACTGTATGGTTGTGAGACTTGGACGCTAACCAATGACCTAAGGCGCTGACTGGATGTCTTTGGTACTAGATCTCTTCGTAGGATCCTTAGGTACCAGAAGAATGACTCAGATAAGGAGTATCAGTTACGTCATGAGGTATTGTCAGCTACGGTATTCTAGCCATGTGGTGCGTTTCTCTGGGCATGATCCAGCATGCAGGTGCCTCAGTGTCGAGGACCCCGGCAACTAGAAAAGGCCAACGGGACGCCCACGTTTCACCTGGTTGCGGCAGATAGATGGTTACTTTCGAGAGGTGGGGATGGACCGGTTGTCTGCCTGGATGGTTGCGACCCAGGACAAGGGGTGGTTTCGTGGTGTGGTGGTTGCAGCAGCATGTGGCATCGGCACATGGCAGCTGATATGCCTCATCTGAGTCTCGTAAAGTCACCACTTGATTGACACAGAGTCATTCCAGTTGTACCCAAGGATTCTCCAAAAAAAAGGCTGAGTACCAAAGACATCTAGTCATCACCTGAGGTCACTGGTTAGTATATACAAATCTGCATTAATTATTCTCACATGATTAGAGGTACACCTGATGGGACAGGGGTTAGACAGACGGGCTTGTGACCAGAGGATCCATGGTTGGATTCCTCATCAGACAGGAACTCATTAAGGTCCCTTAGGCAAAGGTCCTAAAACCTGACGTTGCTTCTGAGGTGCAGTTGAGCACCTTGGAGTGTGAGTGTGTGTGTGCGTGATTGGGTAAAGTGCTTCGAGCGTCTGCATCAGATGGAAATGTGCTGTAGAAACGTAGTCCATTTAACCGAAAAGCTGACGCAATCTCATTCTGGATACACTTAACACAGAAACTCTTCAGGCACCGTATGTTTCTGTTGTCACGTACCGATGAAGAGTATGGGGAAGGTGATGAAGAGCAGGAAGACATGGGGAACCAGGTTGAGAGCGTCGACAAAGCAGCCGTTGTTCAGCATGCCCTCTTCCACGCTGTAGGCATTTATATCCTTGTCATCGCCGCAGAACGACCAGGCCATGCCACCACGCGACTGCTCAGCACAAAACAGAACTCAATCTACACGGGAAAAAAAGGAACATAAAAGGGGTTTGTGCCACAGCCGAGTCCGAGACTAACGTTTCCTTTTAAACCAGAATTGGTACATTCATTCATTCATATTGTGCCGCTTATCCAGGTCCGGGCCGCGGTGGCTGCAGCACAAGCAGCTCAGCCCACACTTCCCTATCCTCAGCCAAGGCCTCTAACTCTTTCTGCGGGATCCCGAGGCGTTCCCAAGCCAACTGGGAAATCTAATCCCTCCAGCGTGTCCTGGGTCTTCCCTGGGGCCTCCTCCCAGTTGGACGTGCCTGGAAACCCTCCCTAGGGAGACGATCAGGGGGGCATCCTACGATCCTCACCTCGCCTTCTGGCTCAGCTCTTTCTTCACCACAACGGTCTGGTACAGCGTCCGCAGGACCTCAGATGCAACCCCAACCTGTCTGTCGATCTCACGCTCCATCTCACCCCCACTCGTGAACAAGACCCCGAGATACTTGAACTCCTCAACTTGGGGCAATAACTCTCCCCTGACCCAACTGGTACATTCCACTTTCTTATCCTTGCATCAAAATAGTACTAGATTTACTTAATCTAGTTTAAAATGGTCTGGTTATCTGTTGAAGATTAGTGTAACTTAACTCTCAAACTGTTTCTTTGGATGGAGACAGCATGAATTACTCGGACTACGTCGGTGAACAACAATGAGCTCAAGCAGCCAAACGGCTCGCCGACAGGACCGACCGTTGCATCGCCTTGATGACGTCGGTTTCCTAGATCATTTTAGGACGCCAAAACCCAACGCAGTGGAATTAACTTCACTTTGGGAACCTTTACACAAACAGCGGAGCCCGTACCACCTTGTCTAAACGTGCTCTCGTTGCTGCCCCTAACCTTCCTGTTAAACAGCTCATCTTATGATGATCACTGGTATTAAACTTTTCACAAGCTGGTTTCGAGGCATCTTTCTTCCTGGATTCCACTGCAAACGTATGCCGTTTTGGTTTTTCTTCATTTACGCGATACCTTGCAACAATTTGCTTCCATTCCATTGTTTTGCCTGTCAGGTTGATCTCAGTGCGTTTCTTAGAATAACGCTACATCGGCGTATTCCGCAGTGAAGCATGGGGTACCTCAAGGTTCTGTTCCGGGCCCACTACTGTTCTCTCTGTACGTAGCCCTGGGATTGACTTTCAGTGTTACGCCTGCAGATGTGCACGCCTGTTTACGTTGGTAACATCTCTCACATTGCAAAAACTAGAGGCTTGTCTGACTGCAGTTTATAAAAACAAAACTGGATATCGTCAAACTTTCTGCTTATAAACACAGATAAGACTGAGATGACTGTTATTGGTCACACTGGACAGAGACAACATTCAAAAACTAACACTGTCAGTGGGTGACTGTGTGATTTACCATAAATCTTGATGAATCTGTTTCCTTGGACAAGACACTTCGTTTGCATTGTCTTAGTCCACCCAGCTGTAAATGGGTAAAGGCCTTGCCTACCGAGCATCCTCTCCAGGATGAGTAGACGCTCATCCCCTTCACGCTACTGTATCCGGGGATAAGTTCCAGCCTGATGGGCCTCAGGGCCTGTAAAGGACTTATTACTTACTTCTAGGTCATAACTGTTCAAATCAAACAATATACTCAATGCAAACATGAACAAACTCTCCGAGTGCGGCTTGTTCCTCAAAAAGTAATCCATGTTAGGTGAGGAAAAATGGGAAGGAGCGTGTGTCACAAAACCAACTGCACATAACTCAAATTTTGTCCGTGTGGTGGCAGAACATCCTCAGACACACTAAGCACTCTTCTTCACGCAGAGTTAAGTTGAAATTTCCTACTTTCGACGAGCTCTACGTCACGATCAAGCAAAGCTGGAAACTGGAGCAGCGACAAATGCATCAAATTGTTTCGTTGAGTTGCCAGGGATAGGAAGGCACACCTTGCGGGTTTGGCGCCACATTTTGGAGGTCAATGAACCTACGGATTAGGATAGTGATCCGGACTGGGTTTGAGAAGGTTCTGCGGACATTATGACACTTGTTTTTGGAAACATTTATTATCACGACATTCAAGTTGACCACAAAAAAAAAATCCTACTAAAGCCAACTTTAAAGTCTGTAGGGGTCCAGAGTTTGTGTGTGAATAATATATTTAGTAAGGAGTAATTAGGAAACTATGGAAAAGAAATCAGTCCCAAGTGGGCTTATCTGTCATTCTGTCATCAGCCTGCAGAAATTCCTGAAATAACAAATAAGTATCTCCAAATCTAAGCTACATGTTTTTCAAATTGTTAAATATAGCTCATAGTGATGCCAGAAGGATAATTTATGGTCTTCTTGTAAGTTAAAGATGGTCTACGGAGCAAATAAAACCCAAACGGGACTTACCTCAGAAGAAAAAGTCCTTACGGAAAACAGTTCATTCCCGATACCTGGATTCTAGAAAGTAGAAAATCATGAGAATGAAAGAAGGCAAAAGGAAACAAACTAAAAGTTGATTATTTTTAGCCCACAAGAGCATCAGCTGCTCCACGCACTGCTGTCGGCCTCTGCCAATAGTGTCAAGTTACACGCAAAACTACACTAACATACAGGAAACACGCTTCAAAATAAAATACGTACTCCATTAATTTTTTTTTTTTTAAATACCCCATTTATACTTTGTTTATAAGAAAAAAAATCACACTCGGTGCAACAAGAAAATTTTATAATATAAAATTTAGATATACATATTTATTAGAGGTTCACAGTGTGTGTTGAAGAAATATGTTGGGCTGAATAATATATTTGGAAATGGAATATACTAAATGGAAATGACTGAAAAGGAATTCATTCTGAGTATTTACATTATTAATTATTACAGTAATTATTATGTTTCCGAATTAATTGCTTTGTGTTTAAAAAAAAATGAGGTAAAAATGCTCCTAAATACTTAAAATCTGAGAGGTGATGTTTGCACGTATTCAATTTTGAATGATATAAAACAAAGAAAAAAAGCAACAATTCATCACATTTAAGAAACCCAAACCAGCTCAAGATTGTCGTGTTTGCTTTATAAATGATATTAAAATAGACTAAAGCATTTGATCAAATAACTTTTTGCAAACCTGTGACGAGGTACAGATTTTGCACATCCCAGAAAGATTTGCATGTCTTTGTGCATTCTCTTGCGTTATATTCTTTATATGCAACATTATAAAAAAAAAAATTCACACGTTGAATTTTTCACCAGTTGAAAAGTGCACTTTTACTTTTGAAGGGAAAAAAAACATTGAATTTCCATCATTTGTGCCCAACGCGGCGAGCTTGACTCACCGCTCTCCGCTATCAAATTTCCAAACTTGAACCAGTTTATTATGGGCTTCCACCACAGCCAACTGACATGTCAGTTATGCACAGTTTATAAGTAAAATAATATCGCCTTATGCAGTTGCATTTTTGCTATTTAATCCGTCTGTGTAACAATGTTGTACAAATTAGGCATTCACAAATTATTAAAGATCTTCAGATAGGTGATGATCAAACATGGGTCGGGGAGACTGGGTAAAGTTATTCCCCGTGCTGGTGACCGTGTAGAACTTGTACAGCAAAAATGGAGATAGTCCACAGCTTGTGTAAGCAATAACTCAAAAACAATAAATGCAATTATCTTGGAACTCACCAAATTAAAAGAGCACATAATGACAACGAAGTGATTAGAAGGCGGGTAACTTTGGCGCACCACATCAATCAAATAAGTAACTTTGTTTTGCCAATATCCCATAGGCACGTCTGCCTCCTGCTGGATGGTTAGTGAATGCTGGATGGATTATGGAATATTATTAACAACTGTGGTTGAATTTACATGGAGTTTGTCTGCCGACCTGCTGAACACTGGGCACGCCGAGTGCTCATTGGTGCGCTCCACCCACCGGCGCCGCCTTCATGTCAGCGTCAACTAACAACCCCGGGGGAAAACATGCCCATTATGTGGGCAAATTATGGATTAAATACACAAGAGAACAGGAATGTAAAGCCTAGGAATATAAAGAATAGATAGAATGTGCGGCTGGGGATGATACCAGTACTTTTCGTCTGGACTGCAAATTAGTGACTACAAACTCCGAACACTGTTCCGGAGTTTGGATTAAAAGGAAGACATCATGCTCTGTGCTAAATGGAACCTCATTATGTCACAGACTGTTTTGAAACAAATGTTTCGAAACATTCCACGTGATGTGCGCCCTCTGGTGTTGAAACACGATCAAATATCTCACAGTCACTACAAATTAGATTTTTTTTTCCCCCGCCAATATTAAGTTAATTTTTGCAAAGTCTTCCTCTGATGAGATTTAGTTCAATAAAAATATTTTAAAATTCAAACTGAGCGTTTCCCCAGTTTTTGTTGATTAACATAAATGAGGTAAAAGGCATAATGCAATGAGTGGGTTTGACTTTTTGGCAACTTAGCTGCTGAATTAAAATAAATTAATTAATTTCAAACACAATCCTGAGGTAGTTAACATAATAATATGATTTGAAAAGATGATTTTTTTTAAATTTATCAAATAATGTAAAACAAGCAAAAAAGGAGAAAAAGTGTAAACACAACACAATCCACCCAATAAGATACCAGCAAACCTCCAGCTCACTGACGCAGGTCGACACAAAAGCAAAACATGCTTTCAGCAGCTTTTTGTGCAAGATAATTAACCATTACCTGGTTAGCTTCCAGACTGTGTGTTTAATCAAATAGAAATGCACAATTAGCTTTATTTTGGTATTAAATTGTTGGTTGTCACATTGTTGAACTTGACCCCAAGGATGAAAAATGGTTTGCAAGCATTCATAAATAGCGCCCTCTGTGGTGCAAAATATAAGCTATGTCAAACTTAGTTTCAAGCGACCCCGCTCTCCCCTATATTTATGCAACAATACTTTTGTCATGGATGCTTTGGTATCATGCAATATTAAAGACGAAACAATGCTGTGACCTCATATAAAGGCAATATATTTTGTAACTGTCAGTCACTCTTTTTTTTTTTACAGTATCAGTCTGTAATCTAGTATCAGTCTGTAATCTAGTATCAGTCTTTAATCTACTTGGCGCGTGCACCTTACTGTCAAAAGCGCCAATAACAGAAAATCTCAGGGATCAAAGGGTTTGCATGGCAACAAAATGCAAAACCGAACCGATCAGAATCCTCCAACAAGGCTGCAAGGCTGCAAGATGCATTCCTTTACATGCAACCCCAAATATATCAAAGGGCCATGAATATTAAACAAATATAATCAGGAACACTGACGTCTTTCATATTTTAAACAGCCTATGTTTCCATTCATCGCTGGGGTGAGAAGACTGCGCCGCGAAACTCCATTAAGAAATCCTACAATTTAAAGTTTTTCAAGCCTGTGAGCAAATATAGAAGACACAAAACCAAGATCAAATAACTTTTCTTACATTGATATAATTCAAGCATTAATTCGGTTGGCATAACAGGAATAGAAAAAGGTAATTTTGTGATTTATATATGTACTTTTAAAAAAATATTCGTTCAGGTTGCTTCCAGAAAACACTGGAGAGAACATAAACACGCGCAGCGTATTAAACCCGTTTCAGGCAATATTCCACATAAAAATACACTTCATGGTGAATTTAATGTTTCCCGAATTTAAGCGTGTATTCTACTGAGTCATAAATAACCTGGATTTGTGCATTTGATACTTCTCTTCCTGAGAAAAAAAAGACTTAATTAATTTCAGCTGTAAATCAAAAGGGGTCTGGTATGTGTGACGATAGCGTCGCGTTCCTTTGAATGACAGGAGGTCAAAACGGAAAGACCTTCTCCATCACTTACCGGCCTCTGACGCAGGGTTGTGGGTTCAAAGCATTCCTCACACCGGTTTCCAGACTCCGTCACGCTGTGCGTGATCGTGGTTAATGGTCAGGGAAAATCCCGCGCGTGTGCATTCATTCTGGCCGCAGACGAGCTGTTATTGCGCAGAACTGCACACTCTCAGGCGCGTGGTTTTTCCCCCGAAATTTGTAATAATGGGTACAACACGGACAAAAATTTGGGTCAAATTTAAGCCATCTGTGATGGAAAACTGAGGATCTACTGGAACACATCGCTTTATAGGAACCGGTTCCACCACCTGAAAGGAAACTCGGATTCACAAAAGTCGCCCAGAAATCAAAAAATATTGTATTTTTTTAACCTAGTGGCCACAAGATATTAAAAATATTTGTGTTAACATTTATTATCCAATGCAGTGCTTCACTCCACATTTTTCTCATATTTATAAGATGAGGTCATAGTACCAGGACCCCGATGACTTTGACCTTCACCCAAATGATTGACCTCTGGCTGACCTTGCCAAGGCAATTCTGGAATCCACCTAAGAATCCGCCTAAGTGTGTGCCACGTTTTGGTCCAAATCAGGTTGAAAATCAAACTCCTTGACCTTCGCAAAAAATTTATTCTGGGCAATTTCTGGGTCAACCGTCATTGACCGTTTCCAAGTTTGGTAGAAATCAGCAAAAGGAATCTGGGAGGAGTAGGTCAACAAACAGACATGATCTTGACCCCAGTGATTGACCTTTGGCAAATTTGACCTTGCTGGGCAATTCCAGAACCCACCTCCATATGTGCACCAAGTTTGGTGCAAATCCTATATATAGGCCAGTTGGTGCATGTGTCCGGATTCCATAGGGTGAAGCGGATGAGACTCTACAACTCCCCCTGGCTGGGACACCAGTCCGACACAGGTTACTTCCCCAGCCAAGGCCAGTACCCATTAACAGCTGGGTGGACTGAGACAATTCAAGAAAGAAAAAAAAAACCTCATAAATTTGCAAGAACTTGTCCAAAGAAAACTGGCTGTAAAAGTGATGCTTTGCTTTTCAAATAATCTTTATATTTTGATTGTCCAATTACTTAATGTTCTCTAAAAATGGGCAAACTGTGTATTAAAATGGGCGAAATTCCACAAAGGGTTAATGTGAATTTTGTTGTTTTTGTTTTTGTTGTTGTTAAACCCCTTCATTTAAAGCTGAAATTCTGCACAACAACAACATCTTGTTTCATTCCAACTCCATTGTGGCCAAATTACAAATAGTGTGTCACTGTCCAAATACTTATGGGCCTAACTGTATAATGCGTCAGTAGGCACAATAGAACTCAACATTTCACAAGTAAAACAGGAATATGTTTTAGTCTCATGATCCTAAAAGCTTAATTTGAGTGGCTGTGGGCGGGTTGAGGACCAGCAGTCTGTGGACAGGAACATGATTTTTTATTTTTTTAAATTTTTCCTGAGGTTATGGAGCCTGGATGTGGAGCCTGGGACTCCGTTTGTCTCCCAGCAGTGAGGCCACAGCCCAGGGGCAGCAGCTGGTCCAGGGAGGGAGGCGGAGGAGGAATATGACACGTGGGAGTATTTTTGAGATGGGGCGGATTAACCCTTTGTCTGTGTGCGCGTGTTTACATCACAGCGATGAACTGTGCGAGGAGATTCCCATCCGCTAGTGTTTCCCAAGAAACAGACACGGGAAGAACAGGACCTCTGACCCCCCCCCTCCCCCCAACACTCTCTTCCTCTGTTTCACATACAAGGAAGAAAAAAAAATAAGAAAAATCAGTCAGCTGCTGAACTTTGACCTTTGACCCCAGTGTTACCAGAGGAGGAAGTCGTGCTTGTTGTGATCCAACATCACAGGAGTGACAACGAGATGAAACGAATGAAGCTCTTGTGACTAAATGCAACAGAAATGACATTAATGTTAATTTGAGTACAACTTCAAAACTATCACTGAGAAGTGAAAAGAAAAAAAAAATCACCACATCCACTCACTCAAATAATTAATCGCAACGTAAATAAAATGCAAAAAAAAAAACTGGGATCAAAGTTTGCAGCTCTGCAAGATATCCAGAAAAAATGGCGAGCAGGATCATTCTGGATCAGGATCTGGATCAAGATCAAACCCAAAACCCTAGTTTAGTTTGCTGCATTTCCGTGCGACTCTGCCATAATGTATCATTTTAATTTAATATTAAAATACAATGACGAGTTCCTTCCTGACCACTCATGGAAGCTTAAGAGCTCCTCCTCGCGCACAACCATGAATTCTGCATGCATCTGATCTGGAGGGAGGAGGGTTCGGACTGTAGTGGTCACATGACTGTAGCTGGTCCCTGATTGGTCCCAGTCTCCCACACACAAACATAACTACAACATATACTCACACTTCTTACACTCTTTTAGTTCATGAGTCACCATGGAAACAAAACAAAAAACAATAATTCTTTGTACTGCACCAAATTGACCAGAAGAGGTCGCTGCGCATCAAGAGTGCGCGTGCTGCTTCCCATCATGCTTCGTCAAGACTTCTTTGAAATAACTTTTTCAGATTTAAGCACTGCTTTATTCCTAATGTCTTCTTTTTAAAAACAGCTCATTGCATTCTGAAGAACCCTGAGCACGCTCAGCCTGTTAAAGCGGCAGTCTCACGCTACTCAAAGGGAAGGTCAAATCAAAGTCAAATCAAAGGCACTGGAGAGGCGGTGCATAACCTGCGCACGTCCATAATACTACAGTGCAGGTAATACATGCATAATGCTGCATATACTACATGCATAATACTGCAAATAATACGTGCATAATACTGCATATAATACGTGCATAATACTGCAGCTACTACATGCATAATACTGCAAATAATACGTGCACAACGGTGCATATTATGCGTGCATAACACTGCAGATAATATGTGCATAATACTGCAGACTGTGCATAATACTGCAGATAATGTGCATAACACTGCAGATAATGTGCACAACACTGCAGATAATGTGCATAATACTGCAGATAATGTGCACAACACTGCAGATAATGTGCATAATACTGCAGATAATGTGTATAATAGTGCAGATATTATCTGCATAATACTGCAGATATGTGCATAATACTTCAGCAGATAATACGTGCATTATGCTGCAGATAATACGTGCATACTACTGCAGATAATATGTGCATAATACTGCAGATAATACGTGCATAATACTGCAGATAATGTGCACAACACTGCAGATAATGTGCATAATACTGCAGATAATGTGTATAATAGTGCAGATATTATCTGCATAATACTGCAGATAATATGTGCATAATACTTCAGCAGATAATACGTGCATTATGCTGCAGATAATACGTGCATAATACTGCAGATAATACGTGCATAATACTGCAGATAATACGTGCATAATACTGCAGATAATGTGCACAATACTGCAGATAATGTGTATAACACTGCAGATAATGTACATAATAGTGCAGATATGTGCATAACACTGCAGATAATGTGTATAACACTGCAGATAATGTGCATAATACTGCAGATAATGTGCATAATACTGCAGATAATGTGCACAACACTGCAGATAATGTGCATAATACTGCAGATAATGTGTATAACACTGCAGATAATGTACATAATAGTGCAGATAATATGTGCATAATACTGCAGATAATATGTGCATAATAGTGCAGATAATATGTGCATAATACT
>OMMV01114184.1:5579-15607 GCA_900302635.1 Chatrabus melanurus
CCTTGTTTTACAATCTGTCAAACTTTAAATGATTCATGAAATGAGAATTAAATTGGGTCCTTGAACGACAACTTTAGTTGGTAAAATATTTCCACAGTCCATAAGTATGTCTTGTGAAAAATGCTTTTAGACGTCAACAACCCGAAATGCCTTTTGTTGAATAATCCTATCGCTTTTTATGATAAAATATGCCATCAGGAAATATGGCTTTTTTTCCCAGATAAATGATTCAGTCCTCATGAATATCTGTGCACAGCATCTAAAAAAACCCCACAAAGCACTTAAGTGCTTTTTGGAAAAAGCTGAATGGGCTCTCGGTCCACAATAAATCAGATAGGCTTCTTGACAACGTAAACTATCCCGTTTAAGCTCTGGCAGGTGCACGGCTGCTATTGAACTACATCAGATAAGTTAGTGCACTGCAACGTATGTGGACTGCTGAAAAGCTTGAGAAATTCAGGGTATATCTCCAATCTGGCTCAGGTCTGTGTAGCTGATCTTATTCATTTTATTTATTTATTTTTTTTACCCGGATCGACATTGCAGATCGTCTCTGGGGTTCCCCACGTTCTCCTGGGCAGGGAGGAATGAGACGGTGCCTTCATAGTAGTTGTGGCTCAGAAAGGTTTTTAGTCCTGGAACATACAGAAATAACATGCAGCTATGTTATTTTTATTGATATTATCATACCATACAGTGAAGGGGATGGTCTTGTGCATGTCTCACAAAGCATAATTCAATTCAACATTTAGGAGATTTTAATGAGTTAAAGCTGGTGGAATAATCACTCTTATCCAGAGGAAGAATCTATTAAAATTTGGTCTTGTTCAGGATCCAGACGTGGATTCTGGATCAATTCTTTATTAGAGATTTTTCAATCAGTTTCTCAAACACTAACGCACCGATATTGATTTTTGTCAGTCATACAGCCAGGGAAGATTTGTACAGCTCCAGAAAATGATCCAGACCTGTTGCAGTGAAATGCGCTTTTGGACAGGGGGGGTGTAAGATACAACAAGGAGGAGAGGACTAGAGCTCAGCCTGTCAAGCATGTGGTCCATGAACCCCCTTAGATGGAGACAAAGACAACGAAGATGTAAACTACAACCATAATGTTGTTAATCTCAATGCAAAATGTGAGGATTGTAATGCATATGGATGAAGGTTTGGATTAGGGGTTGGGGATAATTTGTTGAAGGGCCTGTGGCACTTCGGTGAACATGTACACACACACCAGTGTTTCCTGTATCATTATGTAGCGCCCACAGGCTATTGGCCAAAAGCTGCAGGCCACCAGATCCAAATTTTTCAGGAAGGATACTTTAAATAAGCGGAGTCAAATGAGAGCTGCTGTTGCTGCAGGCAGTGAAGTGAAATGTGTAAAGCTGCAGCTATTAACAAGATTTCCTGAAGGTGTGTCGCATTAAAGCATCTTCACATAAGTGGTGGCAGCCACGGAGCAAAGACATGTGAAAATCAGACCAACATTGTGTCACGCTAACATTTTTAAATTAATGTGCTGAGCTAACACTGGCTAATGTTTTTTTTCCCATTTTATTCAATTGCATATATTTGTGCACAGCCATTTATCTATCCATATATTTATTTAGATTCCTTTGGCTGGTATCTCATTGAGAGATGACTGGTGACTGAATTTTGAGACGACTACTAGACGAATTTGACCAAGTTTTTGGCGACATTGGGGCGACATATTTGCCACTTTTTGACGGCCGTTTAAAGAATTGGACGACTGCTGGCCGTCTTGTTGAAGAATATTTGATGAATATTCGCTAAGCGGCCGTATGTCTGTCATCCTCAAGGTGTTAATTAGTTGTTAACGACCGGCGACTGCATGTTCGACCATGATCTGACCTTGTAGTAAATGAAGTGAATCGGGTGACTGAAACAGACCGGGGGGTGACTTGGTAACGGCCTATTGAAGACTCCTTGGCAAGTAAAAAGACTAGTGAATAGTTCGAGACAAGTTGGGGAAAATAAGCAGTCGTTCATTTGTCACCAGGGTTTTGAACATTTTCAAAATCCACAGGCGAATGAAATCGAGGTGAGCAACTAATTAGTGAATGGGGAGACTGATTCCAACTGCTTAGAGAATAATTTCATACTACATTAACACCAGCTTTTTGTTGAAACACAAACAGTTGGCTTAACGCTGGGAACTAAAATTCATACCTCAGTAAAACTTCATACCTTTTACTGCCTTCTTCCTGAACATCCGTTGCCGTTTGCTGGCCTATTTAAGTCTCTAAAGTTAAATGATCTGTAAGTTGTGCTGACGATAGCCCTATAATCAGAATGCTCCCCCCCCCACTCATTATTATCTTTTCTATGGGGAGTAAATTCTTCCTTTTCCCATCTGCAGAGCACCTTCTCAGGCTTTGTCCTAATGAGAGTTTTTCATTAACGCATGTTACACACAGGATCATCTCCAGTTTTCTGGTTCTGTTGGTTGAATTTAGCACAGTTACAAAACTCGTAACATAAGGTGGTCGGCTTTGTGAACAGCACCAAACAGTACAATGAGTGTAAGTATTTATGTGTGGCCCCGGTGGGAGCAGAAACCCTGGTGGTGTTAGTGAGCCTACTGCTGTTTGTGAATCACACTACTGAGCTACACAACAGCTCGCACTGAATCCGTAAGCCTGGGGCTGTATGCTAGATTTATATCTTTAATCCTCCAAAGTCAGGGCCCAGAACAAGACCAGCAAGCTTTGAGATAAACTGCAGGTTACTTTAAAATAAGCTGGTGTGAGGCGAGTAAGCCCTGGCACCTGTCGGCCAACAATTTAAAATAAAAATAAAAAAAGTAAAAAAGTGCAGCTTAACCTGAAGTGATGGTTTTAGAATAACCTCATACCTGACAGGTCGTATCTAGCAGGACCCAACCATCGCTTCCTCTCGCTATCAGCCTGTAAATCTCCATAGAAACCATAACCAAGCAACGAGACGGAGTATCTGAGGAACATGTTGTTGTGGTGAACTGAACATGTGTCCATCGGCTGGGAATCCCCTGTAAGGACACACCCACTGGAGTAAAAAAAAAAAGCTTCTTCCTTATCTGTTACATGATGTCAAAAACACGAACACTACACGTATAAAACAGCTACTGAGAACGCTCTTCAAAGGCTGTGCGTCGATTCAGAGAGCGCACTCCAACATTTGGTGGAACTGAAGCAGTAAAATGGATGCGTCATGCAAGTTGGAGTGTAAATAAATAACCTACTCACCCACAATGATGTGTAAAGCAGAAGTAACTGGATCGTTGGTTCCCACTGTGGCAAAGCAGATACAATCAGTGGACCCTGCGGGATAAGACGCACACAGATCGATGGTCAGCTGTTCTAACTACAGTAAAGTCACTGTGTTTGGCTGCATTTTTATAAGAGTTTAAAACTGCCTAAGATGTGACAAATATGATAAATGCACAAAAGCGCAATCTTCACGCTTTATTTTATTTTTAGTAATAGCCTACTATTTCACACCAACACCAACATTTCTCTTCTGTATGCAACACTGCAAGTCTAAAGATAGTGATTCATCTGTGATTCTTTACATTCTGCTAAGTTTGGAGCAATTTTGCTGAGCTGTTACTGAAGCACTGCTGAGGCCGTTTGATCAGTTTTCAATAAAATGTTGAAATGGATCAAATAGATACTTCAGGCGTGTGTCTAATTTAAAGCTACAATGTGTAGGATTTAGTGTCATCTAGTGGTGAGGTTGCAGATTGCATTATGCTGGCACCAGTCATGATTTTTTTCCCCCCCATCACGTTTTCGCTTCCTTGGCAACGGGGATTTAAGCTGTCATATTGTTGTGATCAGCAATATGTATGATCCTCTATTTCACAAAAATGAGGGTTCTCAAATTTGCTAGTCTGCACTAGCAACCAGTAGACAGTGTATAGCGGAGCAAACACTGATTCCCCCTCTCTTTTTCTTCAGTCTTCCGGCTGTACTGTAAAAATGTGAAAGATGCAGTATGTCCCTTTTGGGCTACTGTATCAACATGGCGGTGCAACATGGCGGCCTCCATGAGGGGGCCCGCTCCCATGTAGATATGAAGGGCACATTCTAAGCTCATGATATCACATCGATTTGTTGCTATAGGTAATTATACAGTAATGAACAAATGGTTATGAATGCTATATTTCATTTCTGTGAATAAACTCCTAATTCCTACACACTGAAGCTTTAAGTGATTGCTGAGATACAGTGAGGAGCCATTTAATCAGGGTCACAGGTCAAAAGGCGCAGTTACAGTCATTTTCATTAAAAACTGCTTTATTGGATCAAATAGAAATTTGGGATCACTGAGAACTTTAAGTCTGAAATCTGAGCATTGGTTAAATTTTGCCGTTGTTGGCAGTTACCAAATAATCTTTCCGTTTTTGATAAAGTCTTCGATTATAGTTTATAGTTTCTTGCTAATGATGATATTAAATTTAAGCCTGTACAAATGATAGTTCCTGAGATATGACAGCAAGCGCAGAAGCACATGTGGATGGACAGTAAAAATTCATTGCACGCAAGTGGTCGGGTCAGATTAGTGGGGGTCGGCATCCTGGTCGTGCAATAGAGCTTCCCTTTTGACCATGTGCTTCAATGTCTTGCTCAAGGGTACTGCATCAACCCTTCAATTCATGGACCCATTCTGGCTTGCAGACTCAACAACCAAAGTACACTTTTGTTGAAGTAACCTTTCCTAACACACGTGCTGCGTTTTTGTTCTCACGTGTGCAGAGTTGGCTTTGAACAAATGAGAACTGACTCTGTCATCTCTCAGACATAAAATTAAACATTCTTGCAAAACTGACTGGAAACCCAAGAGCAAGGCAAGATTCAAGCTCTGTTGGTTGCTCATTAAACTTCAGTTCATTTTATACTTATTTTTCTGTCTGAATAAATTTTACTAATCTGAGGCCCAGTTTAGAAACTGCTGATCAAAAACACTTCTTCTTTCGGCTGCTCCCCTTAGGGGTCGCCACAGCAGATCATCCGTCTCCATCTCACGCTGTCCTCTGTATCTTCCTCTGTCTCACCAACTACCTGCATGTCCTCCCTCACTACATCCATAAACCTCCTCTTTGGCCTCCCTCTTCACCTCCTGCCTAGTGGCTCCATCCTCAGAATCCTTCTCCCTATATACCCTGGGTCCCTAGTCTGCACAGGTCCACACCATCTCAATCTCCCCTCCCTGACTTTGTCTCCAAACCGTCCTACCTGTGCTGTCCCTCTGATATGTTCGTTCCTAATCCTGTCCATCCTCGTCACTCCCAAAGAAAATCGCAGCATCTTCAGCTCTGCCACCTCCAGCTCTGCCTCTTGTCTTTTTGTTAGCGCCACCGCCTCTCAGCTGTACAACATAGCTGGTCTCACTACTGTCTTGTAAACTTTCCCTTTCACTCTTGCAGATATCCTTCTGTCACAAATCACTCCTGCCACCTTTCTCCACCCACTCCACCCTGCCTGCACTCTCTTCTTCACCTCTCTACCACACTCACCAGTACTTTGGGTAGTTGACCCCAAGTGTTTAAACTCCTCTACTTTCACCACCTCGACTCCTTGTAACCTCACTATTCCATCGTGCTCCCCCTCATTCACACACATGTACTCTGTCTTGCTCCTACTGGCTTTCATTCCCCTTCTTTCCAGAGCATATCTCCACCTCTCCAGGCTAGTTTCAACCTGCTCTCTACTCTCACTACAGATCACAAAGTCATCTGCAAACATCATAATCCATGGAAGATTGACAAACATTTCTATTGAAGTGGACCCCCTAACATCCACAGCCAGGCTGTTCCATAAGGAAGGTCTGTCTAATATTGCAAAAAATGATTTAAGACATCCGTTATCATTTATTGGACTTAGAAGTTCTTTCTCCTGCATCTCTGTTGCTTTGTTAGCAGAACTGCTCAAGAACTTCTTTTTCTTCATCTTTTCCCACGTCTATGTGGGTCGATGTTTCTGATCAATTGCAGTGCGTTCCTGCAACTCCACCCCACTCGGCCCATTTTCCTTCAAGGCTTTCTTGCCTCTATCTACTTTGGCCCTCTCTCATCACTCTTTTACCAACATATTCTTCATCTCTTGTCATCACATGTCCAAATGTGTGATAAAGAGAAATGAAGTATATTGCTCAAAATGTTTTTTCCAGCCTGTTTTTCACAAAACTTGCTGAAAAGGTGGCCTGGAAGACAAGCTACTTATTTGTAGGGGATGCGCACAAAAAGCCATGAAATTAAACATTATTTAAAATTAATTTAGAAAAATGCAATATTGTTGTGAAGGAATTTTGCTTCTACTCTGAAGAAAGTTTCACAGAACATGAAGGAACAGATTGCCCAATATCTCAGGATCAGTAGATTGCTTTACTCCAGGGAGTCTGCTGACGCTGTGTCTCAGGCTAAAGATTACGTTGGCACCAGGAACAAATGTTTTGTCTGCATTACTGTTGTATGTGACCCTGAACACTAAAGCTAGTGTCTCTAAAGGTGGAATAAATACCCACATTGCACACACATCGTCTGCGGACCTTCTGCTGTCCAAGCTTGTAATTCTTCAATAAACATCTCTGCGTTAGACATCTGGGTTTCCTGAGATCTTTCTGTGTAGCCTCCCAATTCTTCCACATCAGTTGTGTATTATAAGAACTGACTTTCACAAAACCTTGGAATGCATTCCATTAAATTTGGGGGTCAGACACAGATAAATGGGTGGAATCAGGATAGATACTTTTTCAGTGTTGCAAAACCGGATATTCTGCCAATAAATCAAACGTGGTGAAGTGATCGGGCGTGGCCTGAGATGGTCTCGCCACGTGTCGCTGCATCCACAACACTGTGAAACTGTCTTGGGTCCTGGATGGCAACCAGCCAGGCAGACCAACCGGTTTATCCCCACCTCTCGAAAGTAGTGCTGTGTGTCCTCTTGGCCTTCTCCAGCTGCTGGGGTTCTCAGCACCGACACACCTGCATGGTGGATCATGTCCAGAGAAGCACGCCGCATGGCCAAAGTGTCATAGCTGACGTTCTCTCACAATGCAAGTGATACACCTCATCTGAGTCTACTTAAGTAACCGTTCATTTGACACACTGGTTAGCATCCAAGTTTCACAACCATACACTAAGACAGGAAGCACCACAAACCTAAAGATTTGGACCTTCATTCTCCTGCAAAAATATCAGCATCGCCAAACACCTCTGTCCAAGGACCTCATGACTCCATAAGCTCTTCCCCGGCATCTCTGTCTCAAAGGCTGAGGACCCAAAGACAACATCAACAAAGGCACCTACGCCGCTGGTTTCTACAAGCCTACCAAACACCCAGTCCATGGAAGTATGGAACAATGTAGGAGGCAGAACACATCCCAGTGAACACGGCAGTATTCACTGGGACAAAGTCAGAGATTCTGCTCCATTTCACATAGCACTCGCAGTACCTGTGGTTGGCTATGATGCCCAGCAACTTGTTGGGGATCCGGCGAATTCTAAGGATGTCCCAAAGAGCAACCCCAGTCAACCAAATCAAACACTTTGTGAAAATCAACGAAGGCTACAAATGAGCTCTGCTGGAATTTGCGCTTGCATTCAATGACTACTCGTGCCTGGGTCACCTTTCCCAGCACAGACAACAGTGTAATACCCCTGTAGTTACTGCAATCCCGGTGATCACCCTTTCCTTTCCAGAGTGGGACAACAAGTCCTTTCTTCCAGTCCAAGGGGATGATACCAGTCTTCCAAATCGAAACAAAGATTGTTTGCAATGCCAGGAGAACAACATCTCCGCCCACCTATCCCTCAACTCTTTCACTGCCTTTCCAATCTCACCAACATTTGGTAGTTCGCAGTTGGCTGGAGAATTGTCCACAAGAACCCTGGCCTGAGATGGAAACAATTATATTTAGCATGGATCCACAAAATTTTGAAAACATTGTAACATGGGGTGTTTTGGTTCTTTGACAGGATTCATTTGGGTTTAATTTAATGGTTTGTGCAGAACAATTAATCATATCATTTAGATGTTGGTCAGTATTTCTTGAGAGAACTATCTGACTATTGGTAGGAAAACAAGATGCAATTTAATTTCAGATACCTGCACTGATTTTAAAAGGGCTTATTCATTGATCAAATCAGTCATTTGAGGTTTGGTCTGGAGAATTGGATACTTTTTAAACCTATAATCATTTACAGAGATTTCAGCTGAATTATTTTAAGAGAGGAGGAAGGAGACGTTTCGGTAATAAAGTTAACTAATCGGATAGTTGTGGGCCCTGGGCTATCATCAGCACTCTTCAGCCAAAAAAAAAAAAAAACCCCATGAGGATAAGGGCATCAATTGCCTTGAGAGAAATGTTGAGTCTGACATTAAATCTTTCAATTTGAGAGGTAATAAGCTCCAGCTCTCTTTCCATGTCATATGGCATAATTTCAGACCTATCTGCCCCAGTTTGATCATCTTCATGTGGTGAAATGGACCTATTGCCACTGAGCGCGAGAGAGAGAGTGAGGGAGCGCCTGGCTGGAGGAAACGGAGAATGAAATCTAACACGCCATGTTTTGATCTGGATCACAGACGCGTGACAGATGACATCAGGCCTGTCATTCAGCAATGGACACACATGAGTATGAAGATGAAGTCCCTCTCTTTCTCTGACTTCCTCTTATGAGCTTTCCTGCTCCTTCTCATCCGAACTTCGTGGCGTTCTCCTAACACTTTCCAATAGCTCCTGACAGGCCTGCGCTGCCTCATACTTCGCTGAATGCAAAACCGGTGACATTCGCTATTTGACTCTTCTACAGCTACTCGGTAAAAGCTAAAGTGACGTAGAGTGGATTCATGTGGCGCGCACACAGATGTTTGATGATATAAAGTCCTCAGATGTTGAACGTTTCTTTCGCTTCAAGTCTTGCCGTGGGTGAGCGTGCCGCGTTCAGAGGAGAGAGCAAAACTGCCACAGTGCTGACATTCCAGTTTTTATCTGCATGCCTACCCCGTCAGTGAGAATGTTTTTTATCTCATGGACAACAAAGTCTAGGTTTTTTTTTTTTTTTTTGGCGCTTCTCTGGAAATATTTAGTTGGTTGAAACGTCACTTCAGGAATGCATTCATAACTTCCACACAGGAACCTGTTTTAACCTCATAAATGAGCCTATGATTTACCTATAATACATTTAAACCTGTTAAATCCGCCAAGATTGTAAAAGGAACTTTGCAGTTTTTGAATGTACATTTAAAACAAAACGACAACAAAAAAAAAACCCTTGCAAGAAGTCGGTTTTCATTATCAGGGTTTGTGTGACTATGAGGAAATTCATTTTTTAGGCCAAACCAGTGTAACAGGAAACTGTTACACTGGAAACCTGAGACTGAATATTTATCTGTACAAAATGTTTGTAGCAAAGACATTATCTTGAAATGCTGTTTAGAGAATTTTGATCCCCGAGTCAAACCTATTCTACACTGCATTATGCATAACTTGACTGAGGCCATGTTCAGACTGCAGGCAACCAGGTTTTTTTTTTCTTTTCTCCTCAAATCAGATCTTTTGTGACAGGCTGTCCACACTCTTATTTGCAAGTAATCAGACTCAGTGGCGGCTGCTGGTCTTTCAAACAGGAGAAGCTCATTTTACACCTACATCATAAAATTTGTCATTTTATTTATACATAAATTCTACCTTCCGTTCCTTTTGTAGAAAATGGTCTGTGACCCTGTGACTGAGTCGACTCAGGGAGACTAATTAGTATGCAGAGCTAAAGTAGTGAGATTCTGGTCAGACACATAACCATATATAGCCTAGCCTTACAGCCTAATGACACCATGATCAGATTATTTCCCATATTGTACGGATCAGTTCAAGGCCATTTAGAGTAAATGTATATGTACATGAAAACTGTCTCTATTTTTTTTAAATTTCAAAAATCCTTCAATAAAATGTCATTACACTAAGTTCAAATCAAATATAGAGATGACAGATGTAGCTATGCTGCACGTATGTTAAAATGAAGTTTG
>OMMV01114208.1:0-11307 GCA_900302635.1 Chatrabus melanurus
GCTTTTTAATTTGTTAGTGTACTTATTATTATTATTATTATTATTATTATTACTTATTATGCCCCGCCCACCCGAATAAATTATCGCCGGAAAACATAGTCGAGAGCGCCAGTCGTCGGCCAAACATTTGCCACTATATCTCCAAAACCCTTTGGCCCAAAGTAACCAAACTACCACATAGTTCCTCCCAGTGGGAGAAACAATCACCATAGCGACGGTGATCTGATTTGCATATTAATTAGGCGAGGGGGGTCACTGAATGCAAAATAGTATTTTGGCTCTTAGAGACTGTTGAGCTAGGTAGACAACATTTTGACACAACCTAAAACTGACTCCAAGGAACTCACTTGATGACCTCACTGCAGGTCATGAGGTCATCTAGTGCAGAATTTTACCCAGATCTGGATTTGGTGTGGGGGGGGGCTTCTTATTTAGTTTGTAAGTAGACTCAGAGCCTGATGTCACGTGTTTCTTGATAACATGTTGCTCTGAATCCTGAACCAGCTGACTGACAGTCAGGAGAACCTGTTGGATCTGCAGTGGCTGGAGACCGGTGAGGTGGACCCAGGTCAGCTGGAAGACGTGGCGAGGAACATGGTTCACCATCTCAAACATTTGCTGGAGCAAAGAGAATCCCACCTGGAGGTATTTGTGTTTTTCCCCTTTATCAGCAGAGAACAAAATGACACATTTTCTGTGTTTATTTTTATTTGTGCACATTTGAAAATTATTCACATTTTGGAAAAACAATTTTAAATGTGTTTCTTTTTTCTCCACCACAACCTTCCTCTTTGTTTGTGTGATACGTTTATTAGACAATCAGAGATCAATTTCCACATGAAAATGATGCAAACAGCAAAAACTTCAGAAAGTCAATCAAATAGAAAATGTGCTGAATTTACCACTTGGTATTATTTGCTATTTTTACGCTGTTATCTTGGCTGGGTGACATTTCTTCTTCTTCTTCTTTTGACGCTGGTAAATAACGGTTAAATAGAATTTTTTTTTTTTAAAGCCTTATGCACTAAATCCATAAACACATAAAAACTCCACTTTGCAAATACTTGTGAAAAAAGTTTCATTAAACCTGGTTCTTATTTTTAATTTTGCATTTGTCTGAGGAACTATTGAAGAACTTTGATGTTATTGGCGTGCTCGCTGCAGCTTCTGTGACTGAATCCAAACACGCTGCTCTGGATGCTGGATGAGTTTGAACAGTTGTGCTGAATCTAATGCGTGACCTTGTGTGACCTTTCTGTCTGCAGACAATAACAGAGCTGAGACAGGAAAGAGAAGGCGTGCTCGGCGATGGGTTCCTGTCCAGCCCGACGTCTCCCGGCATCTGTCCCAGCATGCATCAGCAGCAGGCCGGGTCCCAGCAGCACCTGGCAGTGGAGCTGGCTGATTCTAAAGCCAAGATCAGACGACTTCGACAAGAGCTGTGAGTAACCAGAGGACAGAGCTTACGCCACCTGCTGGGAGCAGAGCTCAGTGCAGGAGTGATGTCATCAAAAAGATTAATCAGTTTGTTTACGCATATGAAGACAAAAAGTATAAAAGAATTATATATTACCTAATTACCAAATAGCTATATATAGATTATACCTCATACGTTTGTTAAAGACCCTCAGGGGTGAGAGGAACAAAGTGACTAAGTGAGCCTTTAAGCTCGGTAACTAGTGCACAATAACAATAAATAAATACACAATAACCAGGTAGTTAAGGAAAAACCAGCACAAACACCACAATGCTGCAGGAAAAATGAGGTCTAAAAGTACAACTCTGAGCTGTTTGTTACTTATGCAAAGTAAGTTTTAGTGTTAAATTAACTCTGCAGTAAGTGTCCATGGGCCCTCTCAAAATCCTGTTAAATCAACTCTGGAGTGTTGACTTGAACACTCTGATAGACTTTAGTTAACACTGTTTTGACTGGGACCATACACACTCTCTACAGAGTTCATTTAACACTGCAAAACTTATGGTGTGTATTCCTGATGGATTTATGAGGAACATCTTGCAAACGAGGTAGTTGACGTCTTTTTAAGTCTAAGTAGTTTTAAATAACTGACTGATTGCAGTCAGTGTTGTTTGAGGTTAGGGTTGTATTGTTGGTTTGAAATGGGGGGTTTTTCTGCAGGGCGATCGGTGATAAAGACGCCGACGTAGCTCCTCCTCTGGAGAAGAGCAGAGAGACAAAGACTGAGTTAAAGCCTGATAGCTCAGGATAAGAGATGTCCCACATTACTGCTCGCTTTGGCAAGTCCCATGACTGCGGACTAGTGCTGACCCACATTATTTGTATCTCTATCTCGCTCGCCCTCTCTCTCTCTCTCTCTCGCTCACACACACACACACACACACATGCACAATTTGATTGTTTGTTTTTTTTTACTTTGGTGGACACTGTAATAACTTACATTGACTCTGAAAAGCTTTTATAAAATCCGTCGGACGGACAGTCTGTCTGTGGCACTGTGCCTGAAAAACCTCCACATGTACAGTATACTGACTGACTGATGGACTGACTGACTGATGGACTGACTGACTGATGGACTGACTGACTGTCCGCACACAAAGGTTCTCTGAGGAAGCTGCTGGACCAGTTTTTTTAAATTTTCCTCGTTGTTGTGATCCATTTGTCATTGTTGCCGACGGCTCGTACCAGTCTGTGAAAGAAATAGTTGTGATACACTCGACGTACCGACACCGCCTCATGGCTGACCAGTCAGCACACGATGCTGGTGCGGCCGTCAGAGTGTCTAATTTGGTCGGACATTGCTGTTTTCCATGAGGTGATTCGTTCTGGAGTTTGGTTGTCTATGTGGTGGACTTCACTCCAAACTCAGCATCACCTCACTTTAACCTCACTTCAACCCAGTCTTCACCCAAAGTAGAAACTTTGTCCCTACAAAGGAAGTCAGTCCCCACAATCTGATTCATTACATGAACACGTGATCCAGATTAGTTCCATCTTTGCTCTCCAGCTCATCTCTGCTGTATTGTTGCTTCCTGCTGGGATTACTGTAACGTACTGTTGGCTTTGAGCACAAACAGGATCCCAAAGAGACTTTAAATGTGGTTACGTATTGTCTTTGCAAATGGCTCATATTGGAAACATCAGCCCTAACAGAAAAAAAAATTATCTTTGAACTATGAAATTAATTTTAAAGACAATCTGGGAAGAAAGAGAAGGTTCATGGTGATATTAGCTGGCGTATTTATAGTTTTTTGTTAATATAAATTCATTCTTATTGCATTTGACAGCATATTTTCCTGTAACAGTTATTGACGGGGGATTTGTGCAAGTGCAGTATATCCACTCAAACACATGCATGTGGTTATTTGTGTGCTATAAGTGACCTAATTCATGCATAAGTCCTGTTGCATAGTCGCAGTTCTGCAAACATGCCTAACCACCTCTTTTGTTTCTCTCCCGTGCACACGCGTGACCTTACCAGAGAGGAGAAGAGTGAACAGATGCTGGACTGCAGACACGAGCTGGAAAACCTGGAGTTGGAGCTGAAGAGGATCCAGCAGGAGGTCTGAAGTCAGAAAAGCTTCTTGTGATGATGGTGGCATACAGCAGCAACCATGTGACCGCTCTGCAGATTATACAGATCAGTGCACGTGACGTTTTACTGCAGAGCAGTACTGAATGACAGCAAATTGAATGCACCCAGATACAACCAAAAGAGATCAGTTTATTCTCTGTTTAAGGCTTGTCACTCAGTTTGGCTGCAAACATTCCACTGAAAACCTAGTAATTCTAATAAAAATGCTTTACATCAGGATAAGTCAGGTCTGGGAGCGTGCACCAGTGCTGTGCAACACTCCATCCACCCTGTGGATAACAACCACCCAGGCAGACGACCGGTCCATCCCCACCTCTCCAAAGTAACCATCTATCTGCTGCAGCCAGGTGAAATGTGGGCGTGTCCTTCTCCAGCCGCTGGAGCCCGAGGCACCTACGTGCTGGATCATGTCCAGAGAAACGCGCCACATGGCCAGAATGTCACAGCTGACGTTCCATCACAATGCAAGTGATCCTCCTCATCTGAGTCTCCCTAAGTAATGGTACCCACGGATCCTCCGATGAGACCTGGTACCAGAGACATCAAGTCATCGAGATAAAGCTGATTTAAAGTGATTAACACTACGATTAAATGAAGATGCATTTAAACCAAAAAAAAAAAAAAGCAAAACTATAAGCTGGCAAAAGTTCTGCACAACTATAAAACATCTATAAATGCAGCACACACTGAATAAACAAATCTAAAAGAGAAATGGGAATAAAACGACAAAAAAACACAAAAAAAGAAGCAACAGCAAATCAAATCTCAGTTTGGTTTAAGGGTAAAGAAATAAATAAATCTTCAGCAAAGTTTTGAAAGTCACCAAAACTAAAACTGTTTCCGAGCATAACGTCACCTACAGCAAACCAACAGCAGCATTTCGACTTAAATCTGGACTTCAGAACAAACAGGCCTGGGAGAACCTCAGACCTGGTGAGTGCGGGTGTAGCACCATCCCCTTTAAGGCCTTAAAAACAAATAACATCTTAAAATCGATTCTCAAGTGGGCCGGGAGCCAACTGAAGCTCTTCTCAGTTTTTTGGTTTGTTAAATTTCAAGGTCGTCATGTCCAGCCTCATATCAAACGTGTTGGTGTGGAGAGCCGAGGAGCCCTGAGCAGGTCCAGGGGCCCAAACATCATCATGTCAATTTATCCTTTAAGAACCTTCAATAACAGGGAGGTTTGAATGTATTTTAGGCAGTTAAATAAAGACTTCAAAGGATTTTTGTTTGCTGCTGACAGCAGGTGAATTTATTTCCTGCACAGCAGTGGAAGAATATTTTGCTTTAAATGCTGAATATATAAAATGACATAAACATGCTTCAGACTTTATAACATACATCCAGCAGCAGCTGATGTGTCAAATAATGTCATTCAAATATTTAGAGGCTGTTCTTCATGAAACATGACAGTTTTTCACACCTGAGAAGAAAGAAGAGTCTGCAGAGCCACGTTCAGCTTTGAACCGTGTCTGATTATTTACCAGAACTCGCAGCTTCTTGTGGACGCCCGCGCCGCCCGCGCTTACCATGACGAGCTGGACGCCCTGAGAGAGAGAGCCATGAAGGCGGAAAAACTGCAGAGCGAAGTGGGACGCTACAGGGAGCAGCTGCACAGGATGGACTTCTTCAAGGCCAAAGTGGAGGTTTGTTCCGTTTCTGGTTTAAGTGTAAATCTTGTTGCGTTTGATGGTTTTGTTAGCAGGATCACTCAAAATGTTTCCACCTGCCTTACACCTAACCTGGATGTGCCTCACCATCGAATGTCCTGCTGTGGTTTAAAGCTGCATTTAGCTTCAGTGTTTGTTTCTTGTTGAAAATAAAGAGTTTTAAAGATCGCGCTGACTTTTGTTTCCTGTGTGTCTGAATGATGTCGCTGAACTCCGAGCAGGTTGGTGATAAAGATACTTTTCCACATTACAATCAGTTTCTGAAAAACGAATCTGCCGATCTTGATGTAACCTGTCAACCATAAATGTCCTGTGACAGTTTGAACAGTCCTGCAGTGAAATATGATGCACATTCAAACACGGTTTGTGTTGAAGTTGCACTATTGCAAAACAAATTCTAATGTTCTTAAAAATCCAGGATTGTTCGGATTTGGTTGAGGTACTTGTTCTCCAACTGCTCTTTTATTTCCTGCAAAACGATCAGTAATATGATCATTGTTAAAACCCTCTGGGGTCGCCAATGCATTTGAAGCAGCATTCAAACGGTTCCTGAAACTACAAATTCACACTCAAACTACACTCAGAATTCAGACGGATACAGTTAGGCTCAGAGACACAATGATGACGGGACCCATGTGGTCTTCTCAGGCTTGTTGGTTTGGCTGTCAATCATCTCACCGTTTGAATGATGATTCTGTGACGTTCTATTGCTGATATATTAACAAAAACAGCTTCAAACTCGCCGGCGAGTTGATGGATCCCATCCCACTCCTTAGAATCCGTGCGCTGACGTTCGTGTGTCACGGCGGGAGGTGTGCAGGTGAAAACAGCTCATGAAACTGACTAATTGTTTCTTTTCTGTGTTTCAGGAGCTAAGAGAGGACAACAGAGTACTTCAGGAGACCAAAGAAGTGCTGGAGGACCAGCTGGCAGACTGGAGGTCACGCTCAGACAAAGTCCATCAGCTGGAGAAGCACAATCTGCTGCTCAAAGCTTGGCTTCATGACATGGAACAGGTCAAATATCTGCAAACACTCCGTGTGTCTGTGAATTATTTCAGGCATGCTACAAAAATCAGTTTGTTAATATAAGGAAACACTTTCTGTCTTTGTTGTTGTCCGTCTCCGACTTCAGAGAACAGTTAAAGATCAGGTTTATTTTGGAACTCCACTTAGTCCTCTTGGGGACTTAATAGTCTTATTGTATCTGTACTCACACACATTTTTTGACTCCACATTTGTGTTTGCGGCGTAGGAGAGGGAAGCAGATCGGAAACGCATGGAGGAGCTGCAGGAGGAGAACCTGGCTCTGTGTTTGGCTCAGAGGAGGAGCATGGAGGAGTCGCAGCACCTGGGCTGGGAGTTAGAGCAACTCTCCAAGACCTCAGAGAGCTCCCAGGGTAAGAACCAGCCCAGCTACAGGACGCCTGTCAGATCAGCTTTAATTTACACTCCATCCAGACGTGCACATTCAAATTCACATATAAATAATGTCATTTATTCCATGATTATCACAGAAATTACATTATATCTAAGTGCAATTGTTGTTTGTTCAAAATGAAGCGTAAGTCTTAGTTTTCTTTAGTGAATATAGCTGCCTGAAGATGATGCTCACTGCAGCGTGTTTTGTCTGAAGGCCAGCAGAGCCTGAGTGACGAGGTGAGCGAGAGGATCTACAGTCGCATGCTGAAGCTGGAGAACCAAAGCCTCAGGAGGACCATCGAGGAACTCAGAGCCGCTTCAATTAGCAGTACCCTGCAAACCCACCATCATACCCCATTAACCAGCAAACCCTCAGGGGTGCAGACGTCCCACTCAGAAACTGATGAGTCCACCTTTACATCAAGGACAGTCTCACACCAGATGCTCAATGGTTATTCAGAGCGTCACCAGCGATCCCACAGAGAGGAGCAGGAAGACGTCGAGAGCGAAATCCACTTCGCAGATAATCCAGACGTTTGTATTCAGGAGAACGGATGGAGAGAAGATGGGGATAGTGGTGAGCGTTTCAAAGACCTGGTGGTGAAAACCAATCAGAATGGACTTCATGGTTTTGTTGGATCACTTGAACACTTCTGTTGCCGTGACAACACATATTCCTCCTACACTACCAAGCACATACAGCGCCTGGAGGCCAAGTGCAGGGCGCTGGATACCCTTAATCAACACCTACAAACCTCCCTTGGCAATGTCGGTAAGTTCTGATGATCTAATTAACTTCCAATATTCAGCAATGCGTTAAATTAGGGGTGAGCAGACGTTCTTCCATTTATTTATTCCTCCAAGATCGAAAGGTCCAGCGACTGGAAGCAGAGGTTCAGGAGCTAGAGGCAGAGAACCAGAGTCTACAATCCACCCAGGAGGAGCATCAGATTTCTGCACGACGCCTAGAGCAACTGGAGACGGCGAAGCAGAACCTGGAGGGAGAGGCGGCGGATCTGGAGAGGGAAAAGAGACGACTGGAGAAAGAGAATCAACGACTACGCCAGCAGGTACGCACCCTTACACATAGCTGCAAATGTCAACTGTGGCTCCATCGCCGTCCTGCAGCTGATGTCCAACGGAGACACGTCAGAAGTACAATCAGGCAGAAATGTGTGGGAGAGACCGTTTTTATTCAGGTCTGTCCTGAACGGGGTCTCTGTGAAATGTATTTACAGTTCATAGAAATATGCAGCTGAGAGCCACAAGTGTCAAAATAGACCAAGTCAAGTCTGGAAGCACGTGCTGGTGCTGCGCTTTGCCGCATCCACACCACGGAACGTCCTTGGGTCCTGGATGGGAACCACCCAGGCAGACAAACGGTCCATCCCCCCATCGATCCGCCGCAGCCTCGGGAAAATATTGAGGTGGCGAAAAGAGCCACGTGTGAGTCAGCTGTGATCCAGGAGACTGCCGGAATCGGTGGACACAGAACCATTGGACAAAACATCCACAGATCAGCTGCACGTCAAACAGTTTGGGCAGCTGGTCCATATTTACCGTAACGATTGAGTATTTGTCGGCCATCCTCTGTTTCAGGCTGAGATCCAGCAGGCCACTCTGGACAGCAGCAATGTCTCTCTAACTGGCCTGGAAAGGCAGATTCGCTCCCTCGTAAAGGAGGTGGAGGGGTTAAAGGAGACGGCTGAGAGGGTCAAAGTCCTCGAGAAGGACAACAGGGACCTGATCAAACAAGCTGCTATCGACCAGAGGACACTGTCCGCTCTCAGAGAGGTGAGGACGGAGGCACTTAGACCGACTGATCAAACACTGAGAACCTCCAAATATCAGCTGAACACGCCCACAACAAACTGTTTTCTCTGCCAGAAAACAACATCATTCATTAATATTTGTTATTCTATTGTTTGATGGCACGGCCAACTTCTAGACCTGATCTTCTGTCCTCAGGAGTTGGTGGATGAGAAACTGAAAACACAGCAGAGCAACAGTGAACTGGAGAAACTGGTCCAAGATCTGGAGATGAAGGTCCTGAACCAGGACGGTCCACAGCGGGCTGAACAGGAAGCAGACAGCAGGTCAGCTGGGAGCTTATTTAATGTGGAGCAGAATAATAAGAGTTTAAGCTGAATGCTGCATTCTGGCGTCTCCTTGCCAAAGTATTAAAGGTTGGATGTCACAAAGTGAAATCTTCATTTAAGCAGCAGGTTCAAGATGCTGGAGTCAGAGCTGGAGTCATCTCTGAAGTGTTCTCTTCAGATTAAAGAGGACAAGATGATGGCTTTGGAGGCTCGTCTGCAGGAATCCTTCAACGTGAACCAGCAGCTGCGCCAGGAGCTCAGGACGGTGAGTCTCTTCAGATCAAATCCACCTTCCTGCCACGTCAGTTTCACTGTCAAAGTCAACCGATAAACCTTTACATCAGGTGAAGCTGAGCCGTGAGGCTCTGCTGCAGAGGCAGGAGGAGGAGTGCACGGCGTCAAGCTCCGCCCCTCCCAGAGAGACAGACAAGGCCATGAGCGAATTACTGCGTGGAAGCCAAGAAGCCACCAAGGAGCTGCTGAAGCTCAAAGACCATCTGATCAAAGTGGAGAGGAATGTAAGAGGAAAGGAAGAGCGTTTATCAATTTATTGATGAGTACGATTGGCTGTTGGCTCTTGAACTCACCAGCATTTGTATTTCCTCATTAATTTAATGTTTATAATAAAGAGAATAAATGCAGACGTGAACATGTTCTTGTTCCATCTGCAAACAGACGTTTTACAATCAAAACTGCCAAATATACAGGAACAAAAAGCATCTTAAGATTGAGGAAAAAAGTCTGACATCATTTCCATTAGCCACATCCAGTGGCCACGGAAGGTTGTGAGTGTGTAGTTAAAGATGTTGTTGTGGTTTAAGAAAATCTGGACCCGTTTCAGTTTGTTTAGGGTTAGAAGGGCGGAAGATAAACCCGCTGCACTTCTACGATCAACTTATTTTTACTAGACAACAGCACCTGGAGGCAGGAAGACGCTACGGGCAGATAGTTACGGTAAATATAGCATCAATACGCATGTGGTCACCTTCGTCACAAAAGGCTTTCCTGGTAAATTCAATTATCTGATCTTTGACCCCACTGACCTTGACCTTAGCCCCACAGTGACCATGAACCCTTTAACGGCAAGTCTAAGGTCGTGGGAATCAGCCAAAGGACCTGGGAGCAAACAGACAGACATGACCTCGACCCCAGTGATTGACCTTTGCCACCTTTGGGCAATTCAGGATCCACCTCCATATGTGTGCCACATTTGATGCAAACCAGAGTGAAAAATAAAATAAAAAAATTGATCTTTGACCCCATTGACCTTGACCTTCGCCCAAATGAACCCTTTGAGGACAATTTCAGATCAACCTTCATCAACACATTAAGTCAGACAGAATTATGTCACTGAAATTATATTTTTATTAACTTCATTCTGCTCTTAACTGTATTCAAGTTTCATGTTCATGCAGAGAAACTTTGACCAAATTCTAACTTCAACCAGAATTTAATTATTGGATTTTTTGTTTTTTTTAATAACTGGTGATAAACGGGTAATAGTTAATTATTCACTGTCTAGTTTATTATCATGAATAATTTTTACACTTTTGCTTGAAAATTTCAAGGTAAATGTGGACATACAAAAAAAAGTAAATGATATTTTGGAGTGAATAATATCTTCACCACATCCTTGATTAATATTTGTTCCGTTAGTTCTTACATTCAGTTTTATCTGCTGGTTTGGTGATTTTTCTCTTAAAGAATCTTGTTACACACATTTTCAGCGAAGCAGTAAAACGTCACCATGTGTCTTAAAAACACATAATGAAGTTTGACATCAAGAATACTGAAGTTTACACAAAGAATAAAAAAAATCTATAAAATGAGGTCACAAAGAAGTGATGTATTACTGTAGTACTTTATCTTTAGTACCTTTAGTACATGTTATTGTTTTTATGCAGGTTTTGTGGTTCTTTCCTTGTGTGTATTGGTGTGTGTCTGAATGTTACACTTTCTAATGAACTAATGCCCCTTGGGGATGATAAAGATTTATGACTAAATACTGTATATGATCTCACCTGCCCAGAATGCGACGCTGGCGACAGAGCGTCAGGCCGTGCAGGCCCACCTGAAACAGCTGGAGACCCGCTGTGACAGTCAGCAGGCTCAGATCGTAGCTCTGCAGAGGCAGGCAGCCTCACTGCAGGAGAGCAACACAGCTCTGCAGACACACAATGCCAACCTGCAGGTACTCCTACACTACCACAGGGTACTGCTGCAGTATCACAGGGTACTCCTACACTACCACAGGGTACTGCTGCAGTATCACAGGGTACTCCTACACTACCACAGGGTACTGCTGCAGTATCACAGGGTACTCCTACACTACCACAGGGTACTGCTGCAGTATCACAGGGTACTCCTACACTATCACAGGGTACTCCTACACTACCACAGGGTAATGATACACTACCACAGGGTACTCCTACACTACCACAGGGTACTCCTACACTACCACAGGATACTCCTACACTACCACAGGGTAATGCTACACTACCACAGGGTAATGCTACACTACCACAGGGTACTCCTACACTACCAC
>OMMV01114215.1:0-10283 GCA_900302635.1 Chatrabus melanurus
GACACACCACTGTGCAGTGATTCTGAGCAGGCAGGGCGAAGCAGCACCCAAACGTTAGCCAGCGTAGATGATCGCACCAGTAACTTCGGCAAGCGGATGCTAACGGACACTAACAGAGGCTAACTTGGTCGTTGCGGAGATTAACTTTCTCTAATGGTCTCCGACGTAGCCAGAGGTAAGTCAGCAAACAAATGGCGAGGAATTTTAAACACCTTGAAAATTTTGGGACGCGGTCGACGTTCATCGGTGGAGGACGGCGGAGGATGGCGGAGCCCAGCGGAGGCTAGCGGAGGCTAGCAGACACCGACGTTTGCAAGTACGTTGGTCTACGTTGGCCCAAACATCTAGGTGTGACTGCGCCTTTAGAGACCTGAAAATTTTTTGTTTTGTTTTAGTTTAGTTTTTTTTTTTAGGATGCATCATATCAATGTTTATGTAGCATTTCTAGCTACAAAATTAAATATGTTTTTAACATGCATAGGGACCTATATTACCTTAGCTTAGCATAGCCAAAGTGCCAAGATGAAACTACTAGTTAAATTTCTGGGTTATGTTAATTCTATGAAAACACATTGCTTACGTCACTCGCCAGCTTCCTGACTTTCATTGCATGCATAGTCTTCTTATCAAATCCAGAGTCTTCATAGTGGCCCTTCATGTTGCTGGTGTACTTCTCTTTGTATTTGTTCTATTAAAAATAAAAAAAGGCAAAGAAAAATCAGAATGGACTCTCCAATATCAACATAATACAGTATTTATGTTTTTGTAATCATAAAAACACTTACAGTAAATAAGCAATTTTGTAAATGATGCCTGTCTGTGTGTTTGTGTGTTTTTTTGTTACATTGCGTCTCTTTTTCATACTTACATCACTTGTGAATTTAGCAACCTTGGCAGCATTTAGAAACTGTGGCGTCTCACAGAAATTGATGCTGTGACCTTTGGTGTTTTCTAAGTCCTTCTTATACTCCACCTGTTAGAGAGCAAGTAAAAGCAAAAGCAGATGTGACTTTTATTTGTAAGTATTTTTTAATGGAGCTCACAGAGGCAGGCAAATATCGAGGTGCGCACGTGATACTAAATCATTTTGTCTCTCGGTTTTGAACCTATAAATAAGGCTCGTCCTACGTGGCACCTGTTCTTGGTAGGATCCTTATTACAGTATTAGTTAAATAAAAATGATCATTAATCCATTGAGATTCCATTATTACCCAAATTACACTGAGCCCAACCATAGCCTAACATCATAGGCGACTCTAGCGTGGGTCAGTGTCCCCTCCATAAAATTGACATTTGCAATTAAAAATCTTGTTTTTCGCCTCATTCTCTCACCATCTCAGAGACCTGGCCCTATAGCGCCCACAGTTTCTCGAGCAGCCATTAGGTATCGTTTGTGCACTCCACTGGCGTCAAATGAATGAGTTCCCACCACTAATATATTACAAGATGTATATTTCTCATGACTCAATTTGCTTTGGTATGCTAGCATGATTAAAAATGGATCGTATCCTTGTCAAACAACTCCATCCGTGAATCAGAACCTGGTGAAACTGAAAATGACAGTCCAACATTCAGAAAAAGTGAAGGAGAATAACTCCATTAAAGGAGAGCGCCCTCTACCCTCACTGTGCTGTTTGATGTTAGCTGTATCCTGTCAAAAGGCTAACTGTTATAATTTTTAAACACTTTCTTTTTTTTCTTTCTGTCTCTCATGGATTATATGTGAATTAACAGTATGTACGTGAGGTAGTAGCCACTTGAAATTTATTTTAATAAAGCATATTTGCTACACCACTGAATAATCACAACCCACCAAGAAAAAAAATATGGAGCCGCCACTGCTAAACATGTGTTCTAAGCTTATATTCAACCCTCACTGACTGAATTCTACTTGCTTTTCTTTTTTCTTTTTTTTGATACCATTAAAAATAACATACACACAGATTTGGATATTTATGCAAAAGCATGAAATGTTTGACAAGAAAGAAAAACTGTGGTGGACTATGTTCTTAGTATGTTTCTAAAGTAAACTAAAAGGCTTGAAACAGATGCTAAAATAACATTTTTAAGCCATAATCCCGATCTGTCATGGTTAGAGGTTAAAGAGTTAATCACTGCATTCCTGTGTGCAGTAACACGTGTGCCTGGATGTCCCGTGGCCTTGTGGGTAAGCTGTAACCTCACTTTACAGGCATGTCAGTGATTCTGAACCTGCAGGCTGGTCAGCCGTCATGTCAGCGCTTGAACGCACCAGTTGCACCGTACCGCACGCTGAGCTGAAACAGTATATTCTGGAAATACTCTGTCGCAGAGTTTTGTAACTTTGAGAGCCTTTGACCTCTAACTCACCTCACTGACAATCTTGTTGATTTTGCGGGCGTTCTGCAGGGCCAGATTGTCCTCAGAGGTCAGACTGTGGAAGTGGGACGTCCCCTTCATCTTATTTAAGTCCTTCCTGTACTTAAGCTGGAAAAGCGTTGACATATGATTGCACACATGCAGAGTTAGAGGACAAAATGATGTATTATTTTCGGATCAGGGGCTCATGGACGCACACTGTATCATTTGGTCATGGCCAAGAGCTACTCAGGCCAGATGATGGATGAGCGCAACACTTTTAAACTCACGCAGTCTATTTTTGAACTGCACAACTTCATAAAATTCTCGCTGTTTAACCTTCCAACTTTTTACAGCTGCATGCGAAACTAGATCCCGTCGAATCTAATCTTCTTTCTCGCCAAAACCGCTGACACCTCCGCTAAGCATGTGACGTGCGCTTTCATCCTGAGAATCAGGAGGAAATCAGATCGATACTCACATCGCTTGCATTTTCTTGAGCCTTCTTTGCCTGATAGTAACCAGGAGTGATCATGGCAGGGAAACTCCCTTTGCCCCGTTGCTGTTCGTACTGTTCTCTGTAAGCAATCTGCAACGAAAAGATCACAAGTTTGTAATTCATTCATATGTAAAGTCATTACTGTGGGGATGGGAGGGTTACTCTTAAGCAAAGTTAATAATTACCTGCTTAGAAAATGTAGTATGTGACCTAATCCCAGTGTCAAATATTTAATCTGATTACTTCTCCTTACTTTTGGATCTAAATGCACATTAAGACAAGGCAAAGGAAATGCCATTATTGCTTGTACTGAGGTGTATTCTCTAAAACATCAAACGTTAATGTAGTATGACTTTAGGACTGAATGTAGATATTTATCTTTTTTTGAATTAAAACAAAAAAAATGGCAAGACCTCTATGCATTGAAAGTATGTAAATTTAAAAACTTTTACATCTCACTTTGATTGCACAGTGCATACGTTGTCATTTACTTGATTATGTGTTTATTTTATTGTACAACATGGCATTTGTAAAAGATCTCATCAGTCTCAAAGCATTGATTTTTTTTTTTTAGTGTAATTCAATCATTTTAGCTAAACATGCGACACACGTGCTGTCATTAACCAGCATTTATTTATTTTGTCAGGCAACATGACTTTAGTAAAAGAATGCCAGTGGCTCAGTGCAATAAATTCCTCATGGGTTTCCAAGCAGACTTTATAAGCAGCTATCCAATAATGGTTTGATGCTTTTTCCATTATCTAACAATGGAATAGATTTATCTGTATTATGTTGACACTCCCTTTACTTGAGATAAAAAGAGAGCGTTTTAAAGCTGTGAATCAGCTGATGTAGCTTCAGAGAAGAGAGCAGTCACAGTCTTCAGACTGCAGAGATCTGGTGCGGGGAAGCTAGCAGCCATGCAAGACGATCCATTTCGAGCAGTAGTGATTTTTACTCCACTTTACTCAACAGAAGAGTTGTGAAAGATCTGTTGTGTCCTTGTGCAGAATATTGTAGAATCCAGAAAATAATCCCAATTTTTGCAAAATGTATCTCTAATCTGATTATATATTTTTTCTGTAATGAAATGTATTGAAGCATTTTTAATTCTGATTACATAATTTAATTATATATAATTCATATATCAGTGTAAACTGTTTTCTGTTATGGTCCCAAAGGGCTGAAAGTAAAATAAGTTTTTATTTAAGGCGTATTGGTACTAAAGTGGAATAAAGTACCAAACTTTGAAATGTTTGAATCCTAAGACAAGTGTTTTCATCATTGTCCCTCTCTCAACAATTATGACTTAAGTTAAAAACGCACTATTTCACATTTCCCCAAATTTTGTGTTCCTTGTTTTATCTTGATTTGCAAGATGGTTTACAACAAAAGACTCCTGAGCAAAAAAAAAAAAAAAACCCCATAGCAGACGGTAACTTCCTCACCTGGCTGAAGTTCTCGGCATTTTCTCTGGCGTGAAGAGCTTCTGCCACCGCAGCCTCAGTGCTGGCTTTACCCTTTAGCTCCTGCTCGTACATCTGACGATACTTGACCTGAAAGGGCGCCAACGCCTCAACTGAGCAGAGTTGTGTAACTTGACTGCAAAAACGTGCATTTTGTTTTTTGGTTACTTACATCACTGGCCTGCTCAGTGGCCTTCTTTGACATTTGGTATCCAGGCGTAAGATGTGCGGGGAAACTGCCTTTGCCTTTCTGCTGCTCGTACTCTTCTGTATAAGTGTACTAAAAGCAGAGAAATAATGACCCATGCACACAGCAGCACCTGTTTTAGATGTTTGTTAAGCAAAAACTAATAAAAGGGTTTCGAGCCAGTTTTTGTCAGTGAGGTGTGTGCAGTCAGATTTCATGACAAACTTACATCGCTAACAATTTGTCCTTGTTTCCTGGCCATTATCACCTCTGGAGGGTCAACAAATGCAGTGTACTTTGAAACTCTCTCCTCATGCCCTTTTTTATATTCCAGCTGCAGAAAAAAAGAATTTAACTTTGCTATTGACACAAAGTTAGTGATGACAATTAATATATTTTGCATTTTGTCTGATACCATAAAAATACTAATGAAGAACAAGACGCTGTGTCTACTTACATTGCTTGCCAAAGTATTGGCTTTCTTAGCTGCCTGGTAACCAGGTGTGATCATAGCAGGGAAGCTTCCTTTTACTTTTGACTGTTCATATGCTTCTGTGTGCATCGCCTGGGATAACAAAATCAGTGCATTTGACTCATAGTAAGGTCAAATAAAGAACTTTGAATAACTTTGTTGTACTTGTAAAATAAATACAAGTTATGATATCAATAAATATTCTTTTGAACAGTGCATAGACAAAATAATTATAGTGTCTATCTTATTTTGACTCATTGCGATCGCCATCAAACTGAGTTTTTTGCAGTGCGGTTACACAAGAAGAGTAACTGATCAATTACATCAACCAATGAGCCAACATTATATTTGTTGGGCAGAGTTACTGAAATACTAATAAATTGATTTTCGTGATACTTGAGTTGATCCTGAAACAGATTCCATCACACTTTGGGGCAGAACCAAAAAAAAAAAGAATGGGATCACAACATTTTTAAATATTTCCAAACACTGCAAGACAGTCTCTTTCACTACTGAACAGATTTTTATGAAATTTCTTGAAAATGTTGGGATTTGTCTGTAATAATTTTAAATTTTGAGCTGGATTCATATAAAGGGGTACAGGCACGAAATTAAGATTTTTTTTTTTCAAATTGCAAAACAGGGCGAGTTTTGAGAATGCCTTCACACAAAAACCTGGTGAAAAGATTGGCTCTAATCTGGAATAGATCAGGAATAGAAACCATTAAATTTAAGGGGTGGAGCTATGAAAAGGGTGGAGCAGGAAATTAAATAACTTTTTTTTTTTTAAATTGCAAAATAGGATGAGTTCCAAGAATACCTGCACACAACCTGGTGAAAAGATTGGGTCTAATCTGGACTAGATCAGGAATAGAAAATATTAAATTTAAGGGGTGAAGCTATAAAAAGGGGTGGAGCCAAGAAGGTTTTTTTTTTTTTTTTTGTGTAATATGGCATTTTGAGCCACTGCTGAGATGGGCACCTTAATTGTGTAATACTACACAATTCTTTAAAAAAAAATCACACTCAGACTTATTAACAGATTTGTGCACTCACATCACTAATGCTGTTCTGTGCCTGAGACATCGTCACCATTTCCTGGTTGGTCACCGTGCTCGAACACCATGTTTGCTGCTCCGAGTACGCAGACTGAGTCTGATAGGTCTATTTGGACATGCGAGAAAACTGTCACAATTTCAGACATTAACGAGACTAGGACCATAGTTCATAGCCTATAGAACATAAATAAATCAATAACCCAAATCATTCATTACCTTCTCTGATTTTTCTTTCCCATAACAATTCCCGTAACAATTTCCTCTTTAGTAATATCCTGAGTTTAATTTAATTCAGTTGCCAGAAAAAGGAGCATTTTTATTCAAACATACCACAAAATACAATGACTGACAGTGTTTAACACATTAAAAGGCTAAATTCACAATTTCTTCTGTATTTTTTATTTCTTTGCTCCATGACCAGTAACATCATTCATTTTCCAAGACATTCTAATTTCATTTTCATTCAAGTCTGACAGGGACAGAGTTAAAGTATCAACTGGTAGTCAGTACTCAGTACTAGTGCGCGCCAGTGTCTTGTCCAAGAACACAGACGGTTAGCTTGACAGGGAATCGAACTCAGGTCTACATATTGGTAGCCTAACTCCTTACTGACATCCCTGCTCCCTACACACAAAAGAACACAAATAATTAAAGATCAACAGTGGTGGGAAACAAGAATAATTTGCTCAGTCAACAATTAGAAGAAGAAGTAAGTCCTATATGGGTCCTGAGGCCCATTGGTGCTGGTGCTTATCGCCGGATTCCATAGTGTGAAGTGGTTGAGAGTCTATGACTCCCCCTGGATGAGACGCCAGTCCATCGTAAGGTAATTCCCAATAATTATAGATCAACATTGGTCGGAGACGAGAATAATTTTCTCAGTCAACAATTAGACCAACCAAAAAAATAAAGACAGATCTTTAATATTTGAGAACATCTGTGGAATTGTGGTGGAAATCGCACTTTGACTGCAACATACTGGCCAGCTGCTCTGCTGTGAGCTCACCTGGCTGGACACCAGATTGGCTAGGCGAGCCTTCTCCAGCTCCGTGGACTTCATGTCACAGTGGACGGCGGACAAAAAGTGCTCACCATCTTCGCCATACTTCAGCTACAAGTGCACATAGATGACAAGCATTAAGCCAAGGCCAGCAGACATGGAGGATTACGCATTCGCACATGCGCACGCTGACACATATACCAGATTTGTTTCAAGCGTCCACTTTGGAAGATTAAAATCTCAGAGAAATAAAGATTATAATAACTTCCAACCTTGATTTTATGCTATCAACTTCAAACCAGACAATCTGCATTTACCGCTTGCCAATGACAGACGCATTGTTAGTGTGCTGTTATTAATAACTCCTTAGCTTGACATAGTCTAATCGAGGCAAATCCGAGATGGCCAAGGCCGCGTTTAAGCGCTGCTAGATGAAGCTTTGAGCTGTTTGTCAAAGATCCTCAGGCTATAAAAGTGTTCAAAGCTAATATTAGCACAGCAATTTAGCTGCATGATTTCTCTGGCGCACCATCGCTATCGCTTACAACGGACAAACTCTGCTGTCAAAACCAAGTGTAAAATCTTCTATCTGATCCAAATGCCTAACCCAATGGGCTTCATGATGGCCTCGCACTGTCTGAAGTCAGCCCTAAGATCAAATATCAACAAGTAAAGTTCTAAGTCTCTGGTAGCATTTTATAGCAGTAGCTGATGAGCTTGCTATTCTACTGGTAATAGAAGCAAACATGGACTCTTTCACACAGACAGACTCAGACAGACGAGAACAGGTGGGACGGCAGGATGTGAGGCTGTTTTTCCTGAGGTATAATTTTAAACTCCCGAAGCATAAAGAGGGATAGCAAAGGGGCTGTCTCGCCTCTGTCACAGGGACAGAAATAACCTGGGGCACACTCGTCATTCCACACCGCTGCCCTCACTATGGACTCAGGAGAGTTCAGACGCAGCGGTCCACCACTTTTGGATTTTTCAAGCAATATCACGATAACAGCAACATCTGCTTGGGTTCCGAACTCGCCTTCAGTATGTTAGCAGGTACTCCTGGAGCGACTGAGTGTCAGTCTATGATTTTATCTCATTTTGAGAGATTTGTCCACTTAACAAGTTATCTCAGATATCTCATCTGTCCCTCAATGAATCTGACTCAAATCTGGCACAGTGGTGCCAGATTTTTGCTGGGTACTAGTGCTCATTTAAATTTTGGCCCAATCCTACCAGAATTCTAAAAGCTGTTGGGGTTCAAACTTTTCCCCTAATAGACATAAGTTTCTGGAATCATTCCAAATCTGACTCAAATTTGTCACAGCGGACCTCTATATGCTAGGGTCGTTAGCGCTTCAATTTTGGCACAATCCTAATAAAACTCTAAAAGCTGTTGGGGTTCAAACTTTTTCCCTACGAGACTGTTTGAAGGAATCTCCTTAAAATTTGCAATGTACAGGTTTCTGGAGCTCCTCTTCAGGCTTGTCTGGCGCATTTCCTTAAGCTTTGGCCCACAGCTTTATCTCGGGTTGTGTCAATGCATACTAAAATTTCATTACTATCCTACAAGAACCCAACAAGTTACTGGGGTTACAATTTTTTTTTTTACCCTGTTGGACATACTGATTTTCAATTTCCTGTATGACACATCTCCCTGAAATCTGACACACAGGTTTGCCTCAGCCTGAGACAATGCGTACTTGTTTTTTTATCGCAATCCTACCAGAAGCCTAGAACTGATTGGGTTTCAGATAACCCCACTTTTTCATTATTGGACAGACCTCCTAAAAATAAGGCTCACTGCTGTCCGAGCAAACCACAGGTGTCTCCTGATGCTATATTATTAGCTCAAAGGGCTGTTCATGTTTTGTTGTAATGCAAGCATCCTTCCCTTTTCATAAGATGATGATGATGATCTAAACCACCAGAATGACTCTACAGTACACCCAGTCATGACAAACTAAAGTGTATTTTTGTAATGGCACAAAGAGTGACGTATGCCAGCAGTCAGCCTGACAAAAAATATACCTTGACTCAGCTCAAGTGTGCCTTTGACATTTGACATCATCTTGACCTTACCTCACTGCTTGCTTTGGCTTGTTTTTTGATGTTGATGGGGGTGTCATAGACACTAGTGAATGTATTGTTCCTCGGATTATGTCTGGAGGGATAAGTTATTAAAAAAAAAAGAAAATTAAGAATTTCATCGCAGGCTTTGATTTGATGATCAAATTTACGATTATAGAATCATTAAGACGTCTTGTTGCCAGGTGTAAATACAGAAAGATGGACTTTGACTCACACCGAGTACTCACACTGAGCAGTATGGCCTCTTCTTGTGGCTTACGAAATTATTAGCGGTCAGCACCATCTTACAGACGTCACAGTGAAAACACGCTTTGTGCCAGTTCTGAGGGAAGAAAAGTCACAAAACCACCTCACTTTTTACCACAACATAACTAAATTCTTACAGTACATTTCTGATACTATCAAAGCAGTCCAATAGCTTTATATGCACTCAAATAAATTACTCACTGGATGAACCCAATTCAATTTTGGGCATAAATATACTGTATGGCCCCAACTCAAACAAAGTACATCCATGCAATTTAATTTAACTGAGTTGGGGCTACATATATATTTTGGATGGAAATCCTGCCCAAAAGTTGTTGTTTTTTTATTAACAACAAAGTAATCAGTAACACATCTATATTGTTTTTTTAAATGGGAATTCATAGACAAATATCTGTACAGCTTCATTATATAATTTTAGATGAAACAAACTTTGTTTCTGTGACAGTATTTCTGTGTTACCTGGTCAATGCAGTTGATCTTCTCAGCTGGGTAGACCACAAACCCACACCTGGCACAGGACTGCATGGTGGAAGGTCTGTCCTTTTTCCCAAAAAAGACTTCAGGAGAAACAGCAGAAGGGTCGGGGTTCTGTGAAATTTTGGCCAAAAACGCGAGGCTCGGTCAGACAGACGAGGCAAACAAGCGGTCAGACGAACTGTGACTCTCAGACGGTCGTGATGGTGTGTCTCTGGCGGTGACAAACTTAGGTCTGTGACTGTGCCTCTTGGAAAGTGTCGCTTACTTGACACCCTGTCCCATGATGGACCAACCCCCTTCCATGGACCACACTAAAGATGGGCCAGAGAGAGAGAGAGAGAGAGAGAGAGAGAGAGAAGGGAAGAGAGCGAGGGAGCGAGAGAGAGATGTCAGTGTACAAACGTAATAATCTTTGGATGATTGTAATGGTCT
>OMMV01114243.1:2034-12702 GCA_900302635.1 Chatrabus melanurus
CTTCTGGAAATCAATTTACTCCAGCTGAATTTATTTATGTAGCCCAAAATCACAGGAAGTCCCAGAGAGCTGCACACCACACAATACGTTTCATCTATCTTCTATCTATATATAGATATCTATATATATATATATATATATATATATAAAAGCAGTAACACTGTTTTCTGTCTGTTAGCGCATCACGCAAAAACGGTGCCCCGTACAGCAAATCCAACACCAGCAGAATCGGTACGTCCCGCTCCTTAAACTGGGCTTCCTTTTATTTTAAAACTAGAATGGTGCCTTTCATCTCGCTGGATTCTGTCTTTAATGCTTTTGATTGCCTTTAATCTTTTTGGCACTTTTTGGTTTGTGGATCAGTCAGTCTGAGTCTGATATACAAGACAGTGCCTGTGAGTATGTACCATGCAATAATATAATTATCGAACCCCACCCCTGCCCATTCTCCATGTAATGTGGAGTTGCGTCAGGAAGGGCATCCGGCGTAAAACTTGTGCCAAATCTACATGCAGATCCATGTGGGATCTGCTGTGGCGACCCTGAGTTGATTTTGGGAGAAGCCGAAAGTAGATTATTTTATGTGCATCCAATGTAGCGCAGTGGAACAGATACACACAGAAGGATAATTCTATTACCTTTTTTCACAGCCACAACCATTTTTACCATGCTTCCTTCATTGCTTTTAATCTCATTGGATTCTCCTCTCCTCTCCTTAAACTGGGCTACCTTTTATTTTAAACAACATTTTCGCCTCCAAATACCTTGAAATCCGAGGCAAAGCAATCATAAATGTCTACGAAATCTCACACTCGGGCAACCCTCGGGGGTCCATTGCTAGTACATACTAAACATTGAATTAATTGTAAAATAAAAAGCGTGCTTTCATACAATGGAAACAGGGAACAAAGGATTATTATAGAAACATTAAAACCATTGCAACTATTCCAAAATGAACATATACATTAAAGTGGTCAATTAAAGCAAAGAAATGTGTTTTATCTCTGGATTTAAACGACTCATCGGTCACACGGTCTTATCATAAGTGGAAGGTTCTTCCATAAAAAGGTGTGCACAATATGAGAAAGCAATGCGCATGGACTGATGGCCTTTTATCGTCAGGGATACAAAGTAAGTCTGCGTAACAAGAACACGTTACGAGCTGGTGCATCAGGCTTTAAAAGCTCTGCCAAGTCAAAGGGTCCATCCATAGCTGTTCAGTATTTCTAGTCGAAGAACAATCTTTATGTCCTGTGACACTTTCACGGGGACCAAGGTTTGAAAGCGGTTTTGGTTGCCTGAAGGATACTAAACAAATTTGACTTGGGTATCCCTCTCCAAAAGGTCAGCAATTTTTCCTAGAGGGTCAACTGGGGGTCAAAATTCCAACCCCTTCAAGACGTATATCAAATTAATCATGTCACGCAGAATCCAAAAATATATAGTTTGACCAATCTCCGACCTTCCATTACATCACTGTGACCGGAAATGTGGAAAGGTCAATGCACTTTATGTCGGGGGTCAAATTTACCAATATCCTAAAACTTGTCCGATTTGAACAATTTTGGTGTCTAACTATATGTTTCTTTGAGATGAGAAATCCAAATAAACAATTTTTAGAATCTAAAATTGCAGTCTTAACCTTGAAATTTCAAAATGCCTCAAAAACAAGCTTAATGTCCCGTGAAAGTGTCACGGGACATTAAGCTTGTTCTTCTACTATTCATGTTATTAGCAACATTTGTGTACGAGAAGCCAATGATGACAAGCGAGCACTGGGGTTATGCGATCAAATTTTCTTGTCTTAGTTAGAACTCTTGTGGCAGCATTTTGGAGAATTTTTAGATTTCTGGTACTAGAATGTGGCAGACCAATGAATAAAATATTGCAATAATCAATTCTAGATGGCACAAAATCATGAATCAATGTTTCTACGTTGGTCATGGACAGAATAGGGAAAAAATGTGATAATATGCAAGTCAAAAGACAAGGATCCAGATCAAAGTAGGGGAGGTGGTGGTTTTAAGAGGATCCTTGGTTCAATTCCCCATCAAACGTGAAACTTCATCAAGATAAAATTGATTTTAAATAGCAATAGGTAAAATTAACTCCATAAAAATGCAGCTTCCTGTGAGTGGGCCCAGCAGCCTTTAAGAAGGGCTTGTAATGTTAACTGTTATTTCTCAACAAAAGGAGAAAATATGAATATCTAGAGAGACTATATTCTCCAGAATATAATGAGCCCAAGGACCACATTTTGTAATGATAGGATTTCCAAATAAATCCAGTTAAAGCATAGATTTATTGACTTTTGGTGGCATCACTTTTGAAATGGCTTTAAATTTTAAAGTCCTTCACTGTAATCCCAGCTGGTGGACTAGCTGAGCATTTGATTGATGGGTCGGTGGCACTGTCAGCTTTGTTCGGACACGCCAGCAGGGACACTTTCCCATGTGGAAAATATGTATCAAATTATGGGTAAAAAATGATTTTGTTCCAGCCAACATAGGGGCAACAATAGTGCCAAATGCTATTATTATTATTATTATTATTATTATTTATTTTATTTTTTTTCAGTTTGTTTAACAATTCCAAATCTTTCTGCAGTTTGAGTTTAATATTTAGCAACATCACAAAAGTGAATCAACGTAGCTGGCTTCTTGTGTTCCTAAAAATAACTATTTTGAAAAATGTATAATATTTTTGTTTTTTTTCTCATCAGTATTGAATCAGAGAATCTAAACTCATTTTCCTGAAATTTTAAAACATTTTCTGTCAGTTAGCACAAAGTAAATGACTCCTTTATTCTATGTTCTAGAGTAATAGTCCTTTACTTTTGAGGCTGTAATTTAGGTAGAAATACATTTTAAATTAATTAACATTAATAACAATACTTAATAATAATTACTTAAATTTTCCTGCAATGAATAACTACTCTGAATTAAAAGAATCTGACTTTGAGAGTATAATGATTCCCATTCACTTGTGTGAATATTGCATTCTGTAAACTAACGCTGTATATTTCCTCCTTCAGGCTGTGCCGGCCCACTCACCGTCACAGTACACTGCACTGTGGAAACACAGCAGTGCCAAGGCCTTACAGTACATGTCTGACACATATCCTCAGTCCTCTCTGTCTCTGGTCTGTGGTGGTCCTGTGCTTCCTCTGCGTTCACTCTCCTGACTCCATTCGGGTTGTATGGATAAGTAAATAAACACTTACTGGTGCCGTAATTCCACGCAACCCGTGGCATCTCTCCAGCGCTCTGCGCTGCAGCCGTACCGTACGCATGTGCCAGTCTGGCGAACAGACATATGCACATGCATAAGCACACGTGCACTCTGCTAGGCTATGATATTTCCTCTGTTAAACAGACAGATTGGACCGGTAATCACCACTGAAAGGTACATAAACAGAGCAGCTGATTTCTCTACCTAACTCCCTCTGCAAGCACCCCGCCACACGACTCTCCCCAAAAACCTTAAGTGGTCCTGAAGGCTTGTTTACGGGCTCGTCTTACGCTGTGTTTGATCTGTGAGCTTGCCCACACACGCATGCACGCACACACGCAGCAGGAGAGAGGCAGAACCAGCATTAGCAGTAATAGCTGAGATAGTAAACAAAGGACTTATATTTAATCCTAAAGGGCTTCTCAGCATCTCACATACACACACAAAAATGAGAGGCAACAAGGAGGAGGCCACACTCTTATTCTAGAGGAAAATTAGGATCGAAGGCCTGCAGCGAGGAGGCAAGTGGGTTTAAAGTGGAGTGATGACTAGGAGGATAGAGAAGGGGAGTTATAGGAAGAGGCAGGGCAATCTGCAGCGTCTGACGCTTGAGTGAGTTTTTCCGAGGAGCTGATTAACTGTAGATTAAACTCGCCGTCTGTGCAGTTTATGTCTCAAACTGCTCGGTGGAATTCCTGTGCCTCTCAGGCTGAAACGAGCAAATCACACACAAACGGACACCCGTGTTTTTTGTGCAAGCTCTGAGGCAGCGGTGGGCGTCATAATGGCGGATGGCAAGCGTGCATGATGGAGTTTTGAATGCCTGTGTTTCCCTGCGGTCTGAAGCAAGCGTCCAGTGTAAGTAATAAAAATACACTTGCACGGGTTATACAAGCACTCGCGCACACATACACACATGCAGAGAAACACACGGCCTCCGCCTGCTCTGTCAGCAAACTGCTGAAGTCTGCAGCGGCAGAGCTGGCCTCAAAAAGTGTGAGAAAAAGAAGCTCTCACGCATGACATCATCCCCAGTGCGAGCCAGCAAATGTGAACAAGCACCTCGCAGATTTGTCATCAATTTCAGTACCAGACATGTGAAACCGCAAGTGACAAATGACTGCTCTTCTGTCGTGCATATAGTGCAGACACACACATATACAGCCCAAAAAGTGCCATGGTAACAGCTGGCCACAGAGCTGCTTTGAACCAAAAAAACGTTAGACGTTGCTCAATGCTTCATAGCGTCACTGACGTGTCTTCATGTGGGCCTACCATAATCACCGTGTGCCTCGAGTGGGAGAACAGTTAGTGGTTCGACAGAGAGAGAGAAGAATAAGGAGAGCGAAAATATGAGAGAAAAGCAGAAGTACAGATCATTCAGGGGCGTAGCCAGGTGGGAACCTTCGGGGGATTGCAGTGTTATTGTGTTACTGCATCCTTTGGACTCAAACAAAAACTTCTTTAACATTGTCCAAGTTTTGAATAGTCTGAGGTGCTTTGAATAATTCTTCAAGAGCCGTACCATCCAGTTCGATGCTTGGGTCCAATATATGCAATTATTAGGCATGTTAAGGTACAGACGGCCATTTTTGCACAATATATAACTGGAATAGTCAATTTAAAAACATTTCACCAAACTTTTCAGCAAATCACTGGGTTTAGTTTATTCCCGTACATGATTAAAATCAACTCATTAAACACACAGCCCTGTGTGCTGGCCCTCACAGCACCAATGACCATCAATTCTGTCTTCTCTGAATTTAAAAGTAAGAAATTACAAGGAATCCAATTCTTCACTGATGCCAAACACTCCTCTAAAATCCCAGTTTGAGCTTATTAGCATTAATCGGCATGTAAAGCTGGGTGTCATCAGCATAACCGTGAAAAACAATTCGATAGCTTTGCAATATCTGTCCAAGAGGTGCTGTGTAAAGAGAAAATGGCAAAGGCCCCAGTACAGAACCCTGTGGTGTACCCCATAATTTACCAGAATGAGTTTTGAAGTAATGTTGTTGTACAAGACACATTAATATTTGTTGGATAAGTATGATTGCAACTTTGATAGAACCTGACCAGTAATACCAAAATAATTTTCAAGCCTATCCAACAATATACAGTGATCAACTGTATCAAACACTGCACTAAGCAGAAGCAGCACTGTGGACGTATCCAAATCCATCACCAGCAGAAGATCATTCACCATTTTGGTAACTACTGTCTCTGTAGAATAAGCTCTAAAAGCTGACTGCAGTGGTTCAAAAAGATCAACGCTGCTGTGAAACAACTTTTTCAACAATTTTTGACCAGAAGGGTAAATTTGATATCTATCTATAATTTGCCAACGAACCCGAATCGAAGTTGGGTTTCTTAAGAACAGGTTTAATCACTGCAGATTTAACACATGCTGGAACAGAACTGGCTGTAAGTGACAGGTTAATGATTTTCAGCAAAGTAGATGCAAGTGAAGACCACAGGTTCTTAATCAATCTTGTTGGTAATGGATCAAAAAGACAAGAAGTAATTTTTGCACCATCCACAATTTGTGAACACAATTTGTGCTTGGGTTGCACGATGGCTTAGTGACTGCTGCCTCACAGCAAGAAGGTCACAGATTCACTTCTGACCTGGTCCTTTCTGTGTGGAGTTTGCATCTTCTCCCCAGGTTTGCGTGCGTTCCCTCCGGGTGCTCCGGCTTCCTCCCACTTTAGGCAGGTCTGTTAGCATGAAATATGGGTCGGATGTGAGTGACAAAAGCCCCAAATTTGGCACAGAAATTCTTTACCACCAACTTATCAATACCGGAGGGGATGCTCATTGCAATCTGCTCGAGTACCCGAATTATGGAATAGCAAAGTTTTGTCCTCAAAATACATATTGGGTAGCCTGTGGCAGGGGTATTCCGAGTCAAATTTTATTAGTAATAAATAGCAGAGACATGTTTTCAGTTCAAATACCCACATTTCAAAGTGATTTTATTATTTACATTTCTTTTAGAGTCACTTTAGCCTTACATGGGCTAGTGCCCAGTCTCTACCGGCCAATACAAACCATGGGCAACCGCTATGGTGTTTACAGTAAAACGAGAGTCATAGTGTTCGAAATGGCTTGTTTAAGAATGAAATGCATGTAATTGTCATGGCATTTGATTATATACAAGCATTATGTAAATCACTTGAATCATATCCAGTATGCTTGTTCATATCAAACTATGAACACTGTCCTCCTAGACTTTCAAAGCTAAATTACAGCTTTTCAGGAATTGGCGGCACATTTGCATTTAAAAAGAGGTGTGCACTGAAGAGACGCTTTGGCACACCTGCATCTCACTCAAACACCTTTGCAGGAACACCTGATGAGCTCCCTGCATGCTCTCGGGACTTCCAGTATGGTTATCCATTTTGGCAGCCTTCTATCACCGTCTCTTGTAGGGGAAAACTGCTCTGGCGATGGGACCACTTACTGGGGGAGCTCACTGGTAGTCCAGATACCAGCGTGAAAGACTGACCGCTTAACTATCTTTATTTTGTTCTTTTGCAACATATGCACTGGGCACGCCCTCTAATTTTGAAAGCAATGCTATGAACTATTTTTGTGCCAAGTTTGGTGCATTTGTCAGCTCTGTAAACATCCTGACGCTAAGAGACCTGACTACTTCCAAAGACATGCAGGTTTGGTGATTTGGTGACTCTAATTTGACCGTAGGTGCGAGTGGGAGTGTGAATGTGTTTGTCTGTCTATATGTGGCCCTGCGATGGACTGGCAGCCTGTCCAGGGGGGACCCCGCCTCTCGCCCAATGACCGCTGGGATAGTCTCCAGCCCTCCGTGACCCTTAATTGGAGTAAGTGGGTATAGAAAATGAATGAATGAATTTGTGCTTGTTCATGGGGTGTGCAAGACATTATTCGGTGTTCCATTTACCTCAGAAGTTGTAAATCACGACTGGGAATGATGTCACACCCGAGGTAAATGCATTCCAGTTTCCACACAACACCGCAAGTGGGAAGATAAGCTGGATGCGTCCAAAATTTTGGAATATAGAGTGCTACAAAAACATGCAGTCCACCAAAGACGTTATGGAAAAGGACAGATGGTGCAGATATTACATTAGTGTTTTAATTTACTGTTCGGTTTGTTCAGTGCATGGACGTTCCAGGGACAAAATGGCACTTGAAACGCTTCATTGCTTGGTATCCTCAATGCCAAAGTGTCTTTTAAGTGTTGTGAGAAGGAGTGGCAACATTATAAAGTGGTAAATGCTTTAGTGTCCCAACTTCTTTTAGAATGTGTTGCAGGCCTAAAATGCAGGAGTGCATGTATATTAACAAATGAAATTAAGTTGATCACACAAAACATGACATATCTTGGCTTCATACTGTCTGCAATGAAATAGAAGGGGTTTTTTATTTGCATTTTCCATATCGTCCCAACTTTTTCTTATTTGGAATTGTACATACATTATAAGCATAACAAATATGCTGTTACCTTCAAAATTAAAAGCATTACCACTTAATGTATGGCATAAGAGAGCTTAAAGGTGCTATAAATGGTATTTTACACATTGATATTGCAGCCAGCAACTATTTTCTTTGTAAATAGTTGGTGGCTTAGTTGCCCTCCTGTGCACAGAATGAAGCAACACTCTCTCTGTGCTCTGAGCTTTTCTGTCCCGTTTGCCTTCCTGGTCTGGGCACGTGTGCACTTTTAGTGCATGAGATTTAAGCATGTGCACATTTTGTGCATCAGTCCCACCCTCTGAAACTGTTGCCCCTTCCTACATTTATAAAGAATCAGCAGCACTCATGACTCACCGCGTAGTTGTTTTTTCAAGGTGAGGGATGGCAGCGACCTTCCAGAAATTCCTCCATTAACCACATTCAGAGGCTAAAAATGCCCCTAACCAAGAACGTGGTCGGCCCAGAATCAACATACATCTGGCTCTTCCCATATGAAGAGCCTTTTAGCAAAGCTCCAACTGCCGTTCTTTCTGCTTGATGTGAGATGACTGGCTGAGAAAGGGAAGCTGTGTTTTGGTCCTGATATTGGCGCTAATGCAACATCTAGTTTAAATAACCATTGTTTTCCATGCATGCAATTAAAGATCAGCCATCTGATAACGGCGCCCCCATCAGATTATACTGGCTCCACATCTGTCATGTGCAGACATGTGGCAGAGGGCAGCACTTCTGCATCAAAGCCCCTCAAATCGACACCTATCACACTCTGCCGACCCTCGCCACACCACACACACTTTTAACAATAACATATGGCTTTAAGACAAGGGTGACAAATGAGGCTTTCCTGTGAGTATCAGGTTCTAAAGCTGCCTTTGCTCTGCTGTAGCACAGCCTGCCTTTCTGACTCACAGGCATCATCATCTCAGCTTGGCTCACCTCAGGGAAATGTCATAATTTCACGCTGAAGTAGATCTAGGGAGTGGAACGTCATGAAAAAAGATCAGGTTTTACTGAACCTGAGGCAGAGAAGTTAATCTTAATAATACTGCCTTTTCTGAAGAAATGATGAAATGGTGACAGGATGGAAAGAAATGTGAAGAGACAAAGGGATATGCATTTGGAGGACAGGAGTGAGGAAAGGGAAAAAAAAACAAGGCTGGGAGGATGGAAAAAGTTGACACAAACGTGAGTTTGCGAGGTCACGTGCGCTGAAGTGCAAGTACACTGTAGGTACACGACTGGCAGAGGTAGAAAGCAAACGGTGGATAAATCGAGCAAGATGAAAGGCTGCAGATGGAAAGATGAAAATGGACGGATGCCTGTTCCTGAGAGTTAACTTTGGGGAAATGACCTCATCATGGCTTCGGCCATATTGACTTTGGGCGCACATGCACGCAGGCATACACACACATGCACGCATGCTGCTGAATTTTCTCCAATAGCATCACTGCCTGGTGGAATCATTTCCAGACTCAGTGACGTTACTTCTGTCAGGTTCACAGAAGGAACACACTCACATCACAGACAACCTTTCCACTGGAGGGCGATAGACCGAGCTGACTTCTTTTCTTTTTATGACACGGAGGTCGGTCCAATTTTTTTTCTTTTTTAACCTCTCCTTTATGGAACACAGAAGAAATATCATCACATCAAACTGTGTGCTGCACTGCAGCATTGACAGCTTAAGTATGACACATGAGACTAAAATGGACTTACAGTCAGGTTCATAAATATTTGGCCAGCGACAGAATTTTTTGTATTTTGCCTTTGTATGCCACCATAATGCAGGTGAAGTGAAAGAAACAAAATATGCTTCTAGTGTAAAAATATCATTAACCATTTAGGAAATACAGCCATGTTTATACATAATATGTAGAACAGGTAGCTCAATGGGACAAGGAGTTGGGCTACCAATATGTAGACTTGGGTTAAATTCCTGGTCAAACTACCGGTCTGTGGCCTTGTACAAGACCCTTCATCTGCATTGTCTCAGTCCACTCAGCTGTAAACGGGTACCGGCTTTGGCTGGGGAAGTAACCTGGATTGGACTGGCATCCCGTCCAGGGAGAGTCATACACTCTCATCCACTTCACAGAATCCAGGGATAAGCACCGGCACCAATGAACCACAGGGACTTTATAGACTTACTTTTTTTCCAGTGGGTACTGGTGTCAGGGATGGTATTCTGGCTGCCACGCTGCTCAATTCTTGCATGGACTGGGTGTTGGGCAGGGTTGTGAAAACGACCAGCTTTGGTACCTTTCTTGGTGAGGAAAGGTTTACTGACCTTGAATTCGCAGACGATGCTGTGGTTTTTTGCAGAATCATTGGATACCCTGATTGCCGCACTTGAGAAGCTGATATGTGGAATTGGAGTGTCTGGGTTTGTGATTGCGCTAGATTGAGACTAAAATCCAGGCTTTTAATGATTTCCTGTACTTGGCCATCAGAAGTGTATCTGTGTGCAGTGAAAGTGTCGAACTTGTAAAGCCGTTCACTTATCTCTGGGTCCTCCGATTTTGAGATAGAGATGTTTAGCGAGGCCGATACCTTTGCAGGAAAACTAAGGTCCAAGTCTTTAGGGTCCTGGTCCTTCCCGTCTTACTGTATGGTTGTGGGACTTGGATGTTAACCAGTGACCTAAGGTGATGACTGGATGTCTTTGGTACTAGGTCTCTTCAGAAGATCATTGGGTATTGCTGAAATGAGTGGATACTCAGGGAGGCTAAGATGAGGAGTATCAGTTGCATTGTGAGGGTATGGGGTGCCGTATGTAAAAATTCAGTCTACACTTGGCGACCGATTTAGATTTAACGCCTGTCAGCGCGCACAGACCCGCCCACACCTCTGACCGACCGTGCTGTGGGATGTGGAGGTAAAGTGAGGGGAAGGACTGAAACATGCAAAGATTAGGTCGCTAGGTCGGTTAGCTAACAGTAGCTTCCCCCACAATACAGTAAAAAGTTCAAGTTTTAACTA
>OMMV01114269.1:6358-21805 GCA_900302635.1 Chatrabus melanurus
GGCGGTTCTAACGTCCTATTTCACTCATATGGCCTGTCCATGTGCTCTTGAGCTACCATTTCAACGTTTTATAGTGTCTTTATAACATTTATTCAGTGTGTACAGATGAAAAAAAGAACTTTTGGTTTTAACTGAGTGACGTTTATGTGCAGTCCCTTTTAAATAAACCAATAAATACTAAAGTAAACACATAAAGTAACCTGCTGCATGTTTTTGAAACCAAGAGTCTGAACATCAGCCAGTGCTATTTCCGATACTTGTATTTTAATGTTAGAATTTTATCATAAAATCAGTGTTCAGGCAAAAATCAGTGTTAAGATTTTCTTTCGTTTTTTAAATTTTATTTTATTTCTGGTTAGCTGAACAAGGTCTGCAGCCTGCACGCTGACATGTGATTACATCATGATATCGAAATAGATTTTGTAAGCACGAATAACCGCTGATATTCTGTATGAAATGTAATCTGATTGCTATCCTTGAAGCAGGAGTTGCAATATTCATAACTCTATTCTTCCCGCTTTTAACAGCTGCGCTTTTCCTTCTTCAACACTCATTTATCCTGGAAAACAAAAAAAAACTTTGTTGAATAACTTTAAAGGACAGTCAAGCAAATTTAAATTAAAAAAGAAAAAGATTTCTAATTAAAAATGCTTTCAACGTGCAAAAGAAGATAGATATTATTTACATGTACAGTGAACCAGTAATTTTATTTAATTATTTATTTTGAGAAATGCATTTATTTATTTATTTTCAGCGCTTATCTTTGAACAACTATGAATACGTTTTTATTTCGCAGATTTCATCGTCTTTTCAATGAAATCAGCGTCATGCTAAAATGTTTTTAAATGCCATAATAAGAAGAATAAATAAGAATATGAGCAGTTTATTGTTTTGTCTATTTATTGTTATTATCATTACCACGTTATTGTTGTTGTTATGCGTGTTATGGCTGATATTCTTATAATTATTCAGTCATGAAAAATAGTTGAATTTCAAATAACAGTAACAGCGCATTATGTTTAAACGTTTTTGGTCACAATGGTTTATAATATTCTTGAGATTATATTAACTGTTTTATTATAATATTGAACGGATAATGATTTACATCTTACCTAATAGCCAAAATTTGCACACGACATCTATGTTTTTTAGTAATTTTATTATCATAAATAACTATTAATGTGTCAGTTGACTACTATTACTATTACTGTGATAGAATAAGAATAAGAATAAGAATAAGAAACTAAGAAATTATCTACAACAAACACTGCACAGGCAGACCTTTCCCACTAGATGGGGCTCTAAAACCTTAGTCTGAGCTCTATAAAGGTTTTCAGACCTGTTGACTTCATCACTTTAGGGAAAAGGGCCTTTAACTTTTATAAATGACATTTTATCATTAAAGGGGCCGTTAACGTTTATCTTTGATCGATAAATCAAAATAACGAGAGCGGTGGAAAAAGTGGAATAAACATGACAAGCTGCACTTTGCATCTCTCAAGCATTTATTGACAAAAACTTTGGCTATTGCAGTTTTTTTTTTAAACGGAGAAAAGATAAGCTGCAGTCAGATAGTATTTACATGTTTAAATATGACGACATTTAAACTTTACTGCAAAATCAGCATCGGCTGACAGGCGCGAAATGCAGGTCATCCTGTTGACAGGCGAGTTAGAGATTTTGAGCAAAAAGCCCAGAAAACACACAAACAAGTATATATGTGTGGGTTGAATTATTTTATATATATATTTAAAAATCAGGCTGGATTTTTTTTCTTCAGAGGACCGTTAGGTCTACTTAAAACGAAATTACTTCGTTTAAAAAGGTAGAGATGTAGTGTAGATTATCTTCCAACCTTTCACATTTTTGCATTTTTAAAATGCCAAAAAAACCCAAAAAACTTTTAACCGGAGTTTTTGGACAGTTAAACGGATATTTGTGTAGGTTTTTGCCATTTCTATTATTAGCACTACAGCAATGTCTAAAAGACATTACTTTAACTGTTTCCAGATGCTTCCGCCTTAATTTGGCATTCACATATTTGGGTGAATATTGTAAAGAAGATCACTCGAAGAATCGCATCGGTCAACATGTTGCAAAACCATTTCCGATCGTCTGTCAACAGGCCGCATCGACTGGTTCCAATTAAAACGTGAGGAGGGAAATGTGTGGGCCCAAAGGGAGCCAAACCGGCGACACAAAAAACATAATAATAAATTATAGCACAGTTTATTCTGACAAAGGCGCATCCGTGCGCGGTTTCTCCGCAGAGCTAACTGGAACTCTTGAATTTATTGACGATTTTCTTCTCCTTCACGCGCCTGTTCTGAAACCAGATTGTCACTTGTCTTTCTGTCAGATTCGTCTGGGCGGATATCCTCCTCCTTTTGTCTTTGGTGATGAATTTATTGGTGGCGTACTCCCTTTCCAGTTCTTTAAGCTGCACTTTGGTGTAGGGAACACGCTTCTTTCTTCCACGGCGCATAGAGTTGTCCCCACCAGGTATGGTGTCTGTGGATGGAAAATACATTTAAAAAATATATATATATATATATTAATATTTAATTATAAACTTCAGATTTTATCTTTTATGTAAATTTAAAATGACCAGAAGCAGCAGAAAAATACACGGGGTATTCCATGCGTCATGCGTAATGCCCACAATACCTTGTAACGAGGATTTCCACAGTGGATTCGACTGTGGCTGCTCCTTGGCGCAATAAACTTGACCACTCCAACCATTAGTGATGGTCCATGGCTGGTAGGGTTCCATGGGCAGCAGAGATTCATGTCTTGGCTCAGATGGCGCGCTCAGTCCAGGTACAACTGGGACGTCCAAGTAGCTGGGCTGGTAAGGAGCCGAGGAATAACCCTGATAAAACGCAAATTCTTTCGCTCTGGTGGAAAAGTCCTCACCAGAGACCGACGAGTCCATATATTTCTCGCCATAGCCAGAGGACTGCGCGCAAGCCTTCACGCTGCCGTGTGACATCCTACATGGGTAATAGCTGCTGCCAAAATATCCATACGGCAAAGACGCATTGGGCGAGCTCTGAGTGGCAGAACAGGGGCTGCATTGTTTGCCAGGTTCTCTCATGCCAGAGACTGGCACCTCGGTGTAGGTGGTGCTCGGAGCCAGCGAGGTCGGATGCGCTAACAAATTCCTGCACTGGTTTGCGGCAAAATTACCTCCGGTAAACCCTTCCATGTTCTTGTTTCTTTCATCCAAGCTGTTGTCGTAGAGAAACATCACCGGGTCAATCCAGTGCGAGTGAAGGAGTAATGAAGCGGTCATATCATGCCTTACATCAAGACGACCAACTGTTTTTCAAAATCCCCTCGACTGAGCACAGATAGAGACCCGGAGAGAGTAACGACGTACAACATGCCCGAGTTCATAAAGATCGCGAGGTTATTGGCCAGGGCCAAGCACGTGATATGCAAAGGAGATGATAAGCGTCTACACAGCAGATAATCAGGACGCATAGCTACTTGTGATGTACAGTGTCACAGCTTTTAGGCTTTTTGTTTATATATATATATATATGTTTTCAAAAACTGGTGATGGGTATCTCTTACGTGAAAACGGGAAACTACCAAGTTTATTTAGTGGATTTGTGATATCTGCCATGGCACAAGTTCGTCATGTTGTATATTTTTACAAGTGATTAATGCGTAATTACGCGTGCCATTTAATCGGCACAGGCAAAGAAAACAGGACAATATGGATATAAAATGATTTTTAAAAAAAAACCGATTTATTAATTAACAAATCTATACTGCACTTTTAAAACACGAGCACTGTTCCGTTTTTAAATCATCCAAATCTACCGACCGACCGAGTGACTTAAAACGAAGCATCACAATATTTTACGCGGACTACTTTAAAACAAATGTGTATTTCAAACTCGGGGGTAAAATTATGGAACCATCAAGAGGATGCCTTGCATTGCATTGTGAATATTAGACAATTTAAATCTGTATATAAAGAAAATACTTGTACAATATAAGTCAGATGAGATAGTTTCAAATTGAATTGAGAAAATGACCAGTTACAGGTTAAGGCTGTTGTGTTTTTCCTGTTTTCTTTTGTTAGCGAGTATATGTGTATATGCATATATGGATATGTGCAGTTCTCTGTACGTTTGTGTGTGCATGTGTTTTGGAACATATACATCTATGTTTGTATGTCTTTTGTTGGTACATATTTTATTGTGGATTGTTTGTGCAAAAGGCAGTTTTCCAAGGTTTTCTTCTTCCTGCTCCTTTTGTTCACTATGACGTGAAAGTTGTGTTGTCTCAATAGAACGAACGAAGGTTTAACCAAAATATATAGAGAGCCGTTTCTCTTTAGTAAATAAATGGATCCTCAAGACATTTGCTGCTGTGATGGCAAAAATGGGTTAATATTCACAAAATATCAAACCCACATTCCCCCCCTTCTCATGACTGTATGCGACTGGACGCCAAGGTCAAGTTGAAAGTTGTCTGAGCAAATAAACACTTGACGCCACAAAGGCCGAAGAGGAAACGCCGGCGAATGCTGGTCGTTTATAAGACAGTTAACCTTAAATTATTTATCTTTGATTAGGGAATTGTCGACATTAAAATGCTGGAAAAATAAAAAAATAACTCAGTAAAAATGAATAAATAAATAAAATAAAGTACTAGGCGCCGTTTTTATGGTGCCACATGCGTAAAATACCTATACATTTTAAAACAAGTTTGTCGTATGGCATTGGGACACAAATATAAAAACTTGTGCGTGTATAAATATAATATAAAATAATAGTAATAATAAAATTTTGAGGTCTCTTATTTGACCCTTTTAAAAATACTATCGAGTGAAAATAGGCCTAAATTGGCAAAATTTAGACGTGACTGCTTCAAATAAGATTTCAGAATTATTTTTTTTGTCTCTGTGTTTCAAAAATACAAGGTGAAAGGAAGCCCAGGGATATGCCTAGTTAAATTTGGTCTCCTTTTTTATTTTATTGGTTTGAAAACGTTTTCCCTCATTTTGAAGCTATAAATCTTGATGGCACATGTTCAAACTTTAAAGGCAACAGTCAGGAAAAAAAAAACCTGCCATTTAAAAAAAAAATCTGTTATAGGCTCATGTCTGATTTTTTATTTTTTTATGACAGTATTAACATTTTTATTTGAAATCTATTAGGATTACTTTCTCAAAACGTGGATGAGCTCATGTTGGAGTGAGTGCCTGTAAGCTGGACAGGGGAAAAAAAAAGTCTTATTATAGGCTACCCCTCTATAGTGCAACTATTTCAAAAATGTTTAACATCATATTTTAATAAAAAGCTTTAAGCAAGAAGTCATTTAAAAACTAATCGAGCCAGAAAAGAGGGAGGGGCTAATTTAATCGATAGGGATTAAAACGAAGGAAGGAACCGAAAAATTAGACATTTATCCTAATCTTTCATTATCAGACTGATGAGAAGCAAAACGTTTTTAGCAACCAAAACGCAACAAACATATAAACACACAAAGTATTAAACGCCATTCAACGTGATTTCATATATAGTTCTGATGTCGTTAAATTAAAGCTTGTTTCACAGGTTTAACACACTAAATAAAAATAATTTTAATCATTTTGTTTTGTGAACGACTAGGATTTACACATAACACAGTATCATATCACACAATATTACTGCGCTTTGCACACTATAATGTGTAACAAGTTAACAAAAACTTTTATTTTAAACAGAAATGCAACCTGAATCCAAGCAATATATAACAACTTGTGGATTTTTGTTATGTAGAAAACAACTGGAACAAAACATGGAGTTCTGCTGCATAAGGCCGAGGAATGACGTCCGTTCTGGCGTGGGTGACGTCACTACGTCCCATTCTGCTGTAGGCCTGAGACTAGTGTGTTTGCAGGACCTATCAAGCGGATGACCGCGCAGCTCTTAGCCGGCAGCACTTAATGGACTTTTTATGGCTTTGTCTTGTGATCGTCTGACCTGTGGCACCTTGGCCCCTCAGTGGCTCTTGGCAAGCTAGATCAGAAACATGCCGCCTTCGTGGTCTGACCCAAGCCCGCAAAGAAAAGAAATCTGGCCCGTTAGTGATCCTGCAAATTTACTGTGCACGGACTGCTCGATGCAACATCCAGCAATCTTTCAGGAACCATGTAAATAAATAAATAAATAAATTTAAAAAAAGTTAGGGTGCGAAATTCTTAAATCTTGATCGGAAAGTTATTAGACCATGCAGGTGTGCTGGTTAATTCTGTCCTAAATGAAGGGAAAAACAAGTTGTTGTTAGAGCGATGAGGTCACTTGGCCCCCCTGTTTTTGTGTCCAACACTCTGCAGGAATCTGAAGGCAGATGTTTGTCCAACAATTCATCCAGACCGCTGAATCACTGCAACACTTGGGAGCTGTTTACCGTACTGCTGCACAGTCCATGACGGAAAATCGTGCAATTAGCTACTTGTCCAAATGTAAAACATACTTCTAGTCTTCTAAGGGTATCACGTGATGTCTTTCTTCCTGTGTCTAAGGTTTGGCTGCATTTAAGGGCAAATTTGTGTGGCTGTATAAATCAAGTCACTTAATGTATCCACAGACACAAATATATATTAATTAAAGGCACACTATAGAAGTATTAACCGCTCAGACATCACATTTATTTCATAATGTAGAAGTGTCAACAACACTAAACCTTATGACCAGAAGAATACAGCAAAAATAGAAGTCACAGAAATGTGGAAACATCTTCTCAGCATCCCATTAATCATCTGCATATCAGACAATTCATGTCAAACTGAAGGAGTGTTTCTAGAATAGCGAGATCACACAGGAAATATGATTTCCAACAGGAGGAAAGTGCTCGCACGTGTTGGCGCTTTCTTGGCTTCATCTCGTATGCAACTTTGAAAAACACAAGTCCGCGGGGGTGCCGAGCGCTCCCGATTCGATGTTAGCCTGGTGTGAAACAGGACCGGGCCTGGCCAGGCTGACGTTACTGGCCCTCCTCCTCACGCAGGAACTGGAACACAGAAGAGAAATCTTTACTGGCGTAACCTCGCGCACACATCATACGGTAGATCTGATGGGCCAAGGAGCCGAGAGGGACGGGAGTCCGTGTGTCGGTGGCTGAGTCCTGTGCGAGCCCCAAATCCTGAGAGAGAAAGCAAAAGCGCGTCAGAAACACCAACAGCTACAAATTTTACTCCAAAGCCAAATTAATTTCCCGACAGACTAGTTCACAGGTGAATTGTTTATGTTGCAGCAATAGAGTTAAATGCCTTTTTAGAAACAGTATGATGATACCAGATCATTTAAAAGTGTCACATAAAAATAGATTAAAAAAAAATTTTTTTTTTTAATTTTAAAAAATTAAAACAATGATAGATTTCAGCAGTAACCACAATACACAAAAATGAGCAATGACAAATAAAGAACACACACATAGATATCTAGCAATCTATTTTCACAAAAATTCCTAGTAAAATGTACGGAAAAAGTAGTGCACAAAATTTTGTACCGAAATCATACCCATCCCACATATTTTCTGTCGGGAGGCAGTCATTTCATCACTGACTGCATTTTATGTGTTTAGTGTGTCAATTTTTTTTGTTTATTGATTGCTAGCTGCAATGTTTTTGTGTGTATGTGCGAGACAAATTCCATGTTTTGCTTATGTTAATTGTTTAAATTTTAATTGTTTATTGTTGTTGTGGTGGCCAGAGTGGGTGGTCACACAACTGAGCCTGGTCCACCAATGTTGGACACTTGCTCTTGTGAAGCACCTTGGGGCGACTTGTGTTGTGATTTGGCGTTATATAAACAAAACAGTTGAATTGACAATTTGGCGGCTTATCAGAGAAGAAGAGAGAAAAAAAAAAATCAGAATGTTGCTGAATGTTAAACGTGAACTGCGCGTTGCACACGTGTGCGGAAATACGAAGGAATGTGGACGAAATATAGCGCTTAACTTTTCGTATCATATCATGCGGTGGCCAAGCGGTTAAGTGCGATCGCTTTCAAAGCAGAATGTTCCCGGTTCAAGGCCACCCCTGCCCACTCTCCATGTAACGTGGAGTTGCGTCAGGAAGGGCATCCGGCGTAAAACTTGTGCCAAATCAACATGCAGATCCCTATCGGATATGCTGTGGTGACCCCCAAGTTGACATTGGGAGAAGCCGAAAGAACAAAAAAAATCATAAGAAATGCATCATGAGAATAGGTATCAACAGACATATCTGTGGTTACTAGGAGCACAACATTTTCCTCCACAGCAGCTACTGCATTATGACACTTATGGTAAATGATTTCTCATTCGGGTGAGAACTACTCGAGGTAAAATCCTGCATATTTTTAATTAAACCACTTATAAAGGATCTGCATGACTCATGTAAGAGTTCACCAGAGATCAAAGGGACTTTAAAGTGACCTTAGCCATCAGCTGTGTGCCGAATCCTCCTTGGTAGTTATTCCCAGAGGGGACTCCCTCCATGACTCCAGGTACGGGGTTGTAGGTGTCACTCGACCAGCACCGGCCTGAGCTCATGTTCAGGATCTTGGTCAACAGTTTAGGATCGAGACCGAGTCTGTGAGTAGATTCAGATTTCCACGTTACTTTTACGACTTACAGCCTCTCTTCAATTTGTAGGATTCATTGTATATGTAACAAAGAGTGTCCACCTGATTCCCAGGTTCATCGCCTCTGAAGTCCCAATCATTCCAATAGCTAAAAGCATGTTATTACAAATTTTGGCAGCCTAAAACGAGGGGGAAAAAAATAATTTAAAAAATCACAACATGAAAACCGTGCCATTTCATAAGTAACATTTCACTTTTATATATATACACACACACACTGATCCTATAAAATGTGTGTTCCTACCTGTCCAGTCCCAACCTGACCGCAGTACACCACATTAACTCCCATACAACTCAGCAGTTCTTTGGCTGCATTAAATTCTTCCTCTGCGCCTCCTACCATAAAAGTCAGCTTAGCCGAATTTGCAGCACCCACGCCTGGGGGAAGAAGAGAGAGAGAGAGAAAAAAAATCATAAGCACATACAAGTAATATAGACATCATAGGAAATCTTCTACATCTTACACCAAATGGAAAGCCCCCGTGTTGTGCAGAAAAATAGCTGTGTAGGTTCATATTTAAATCTTGTTACACTTCTTACTCCTCACTGACAGAGTAGCATGCACAGAATACAGTCACTGAAAAATAATGAGATGCAATAACAAATCTTTTGCAGGCTACAAAGCAACAGGATAATTATTACTGTACGTCTGACAATAAAACAAAAGAGTTGGGAAGGGGTGTGTGTGTGTGACAATTTTTTTGGGATAAATACAATGCTTGTAAAGACTTTATTTTTTTTAAACCAATCACCAATGATAATCATCATGGAGGTTACATCATTACCACTTTTTTTCCCACCAGTTTGATCAGCAGAATAATCCAAAGACTAAAATTCTCACAAAGCCAGTTGAAATTACTTGGCTGAACCTTGAACAGATGCCTTAAAATTTGGAGCTGTGCTTTCATTTTAAGGGATGAAGCTAGGCAAGTATATTGTACAATAGTTCTCATAATAACTAAACATACAGAATATATATTTTTCTCAAATATAGAAAAAAAGTCAAAATAATTAAAAGAACAAATTATTTAAAGTAACAGAATCTTAAGTGCAAAGCACAGGTGGGTGGTGGGTTTGGATGGAATTAACGACTTAAAATGTTTCCGTTATAACAAAGGAATTTTAATATGAATGCAGAAAGAGCCGAACAGATGCAGAACAAAACTGCATGTTTAATTTGTGCAAAGAATCCTAATGCATTTAATCTTATAGAATTCCTAAAGTCAGAGAAAAGTAAGATAACTTATACTATCACAAAATAAAAAGTATAAAAAATATGTTTCATTATGTGAAGTGGCACAATCATGCCGAGCTTTAGTCAAAAACACACCGCCGAAGAGCATGTCGGTGAATTTTATCCAGTTTAAATTCATAACCAACACAAATACGAAGCCAACAATATAGCCAGACCTGAAACTGAATGAATGAGAAAAAAAAAAAAAAAACCACGGGTAACCGATTCAAAAGAGAATTTTGGAGACGGCAAGAACTCATTTCACAAAAAACAAGAACATTACCAAATTACTTTTTCTATTTTTGTTAGAAGTTAAGGTATGTTTTTGTTTGTGTTCTATAAATGTGTGCACACTCTGTTCAACTCTGTATTCCTTAATTGTTAGTCTATCACTTTTATTCAAGATGTCTACCAGCATTCCAATCTAAAAATGAAATATGGTCGCCATCCCTTCTGGCTGAGACGCATGCAGACTTGACTACACCTTCACCACCACATGTGCAAGATTTACCAGCTAATGCATTCGTTACCATGTCACGGTGCTTCTTCTGACCACTGGGAATGTTCAAAAAGTTCCACGTAGGAATTAAAGCCTGGTGACTGACCTGATACACTCAAGCAGGACGTGCGCTACAGTTCACACTATTTAATGTGCCACCACACACGTGCACGCACAGATGTTTAAGGCTAAAAGCTGGACAGCTTTAATCCACGTGCACTACCACAGGACGGAAGCATATAAATCATCACTAATCTTTAAGTCCCGACCATAAAATGGACCAACTTCAATTCAAAGAAAGCGGCTGTGGGGATGCTGACGAGGCCAAGTTCAGACAAACTGTTCCTGTGTGGACCCCCAAGAAAGTCAGAGAGCACACATTGTACAGCTATAAACTTTTTCCCCTCCTAATTTATATTTTTTTGGGTGCAAGTCTTTGAGGAAACTGGCTAACGCAAAAGACACACACGGAGACCAAACAAACACCACACAGAAAGATCCCAGGTAGATTCAAACCTGGGACATTCTGCCCCGGTGCCATCTGCTGCCTCATCATGTCTCAGTACAACTACAGCAGCAGTTGTAGTGCAGTGGACAACCATAAGAATTGTGCATTTTATGATACAAGCATGAAACGTCTACCACAGTTAGTACATACCATAAGGTTTTTTTTTCATATGTGGAGGCAAGTTGGATTTGACTTGTAAGGACCATGAGAGGTCAATGAAGGATTACACAGGGGTCAAAATTTTAAAATCCTACAATCATATCGAAACATATACCATATTAGTTTCCTGATCATAAAGATTCTAAAAAGGTATAGTTTGGACTATCTATGACTGAATGTTATGGAGTTATGGGGTAAAAACAGCAAAAATGGTGACAAAGGTCAATTTCAGTTTGTACAGGGGTCAAAAATTAAAGTTGCTCCAATTTTGGTAAAAAGTGATGCAAATTACTGGTTGAGCTAATAGGATTTTAAGAAGGAATAGTTTACACCATCTGTTATGCTAAGTTATCACATTATGGGGTAACATATGTTACCCCATATGTCTATTCCAGTAGAATTGCATACTATTTCAACTCTTCATATGAATATCCGGAGTCTTGCAAAGAATCATTAACAATTACTCCATTATCCATCATCTCTTAAGCATACCTTTCCATTCATAGCACTTACAGAGACATGGCTTACTGAGGACACTAGCGGCTTATACGAGATCCCCCATGTATAATTCAGTTCACTCTTATAGAGAAGGAAAAAAATATATATAAAAATAAAAAAAGTTGGTGGAGGTGTATCAATTTTTATCCATCAACACTATGAATTTAGGATAAGACCTGATATATGCTTGAATTCTGGAACGGTACTTGTTGAATCAATATTCATAGAAATATCTGTTGAAGGGGAAAAAAAATTATTATTGGTTGTGTTTATCGTCCACCAAACACTGTAATTAGTGAGTTCAATGATTGTGCGGCAAATTCTATGGAGGGTATTATTAAGGAGGGGGAAATTATTGTTTATCTTGGGTGATTTTAACATAAATCTCTACAAATCTGAAACTAAGGGCTTTGAGGACTATGTATTCAAATTACTGTTATCCAGTTATAAGTAAACCTACTAGAGTAAATGATAGAACGGCTTCTTTGATAGATTTTTACCAATTCATTGAATGAGGTGATCTACGCTGGTATTTTAATTACAGACATATCCAATCATCTCACAATATTTCAATTCACCCAGCTGAAAGGTGGTAATAGTAAGCAAATAAGAAACAGGACAGCACACCGTAAAGTCAACAAATACAACATTTCAACTTTTAAGAAAGAACTTGGGGAAGTCTCATGGAGTGAAGTGTATAGATGTCCAGATGCTGAATCTGCATACAGGTGTTTTTCTGACATTTTGAATGTAGTATTTAACAAATGTTTTCCAGTTGTGTTACCTATTATGTCTAAATGTAGTGAAGTAAAATGCAAACATTGGCTTACCTCAGGAGTATGTAAATAATCTAAGAATAAAAATAAGCTATATAAGAAATATTTGTCATCTCCAACACTTTTAAACTTAATGAAATATAAACTTTACAAAAACGGATACAATCACCTTCTGAAAATGGCAAAAAAGACATATTACTAAAGGCAATTAAAGGAATCGTCAAACAACATTAAACACACTTGGCAAATTGTCAGCCAGTTACTGCAGAGAAAGAAAGTAAAAGCAAAATTCCTCTCAACTTTCTATGATGCTATAAAATAATTTTCAAATCCTTATGAAATTTCCTGTAAATGTAATGATTTTTTGTCAATGTTTGTGCATCCCTTGCAAAAAAAGATACCTAACATGGAGGATAAACCCATATCAATATTACCCAGTTTCTCAAAAATTTTGAAAAAGCTTATTTACAGAAGAATCTCTCAACACACACACACACACACACACACACACACACACACACACTTTAGGAAGGGGAAACAAAAACCTTCCTACATGGCATTGATTCAGCTGGTAAACAAAATTATATCAGCACAAGATCAAAATGAATATGCATTGGGTATATTTCTGGACCAGTCAAAAGCATTTGACACTGCTCACTGAGCAATGGAACACACCTGACTGAGCTGATTAGTTCTGGGATAAATGGAAAATGTGCAGTACTTTGGGTCCCAAGGACTGGAGTTGAGACACTACTTTAAAGGCTGTAGATCATCTAAAGCTATTGTCCAATGTGGGGTCCCACAGGGCTCAATACTAGGACCATTACTATTTCTTATTTATGTTAATGATTTGGCTGATGTATCTAAATGCATTTTTTCCCCTATTCTTTTTGCAGATGATACTAGCCTAGTGACGTCAAACAGAAACTTTGACAGTCTAATGAGTGAAGCAGAAAGGGGCCTCAAGAATATTCTCATTGGTTTAAAATGAATAAATTGTCTCTGAATGTAAATAAATCTAATTTTATCATCTTCAATGGAAAAAAGAAAATATAATGCTGAAAATGTATCCTTAACTATTGATGAATATCAGGTTAAGCAAGTTTCTGTTGTGGAGTTTTAATTGATGATAGACTTTGTTGGAAAGCTAATATTGATTATATTTATAAGGCGGCTATGAAATCCCTTGGTATTAAGAAAATTCACTTTTTTAAATAGGTTTTGTTTGCGAACTCTATATTCTAGTCTAATTTTTTCCATACCTCTCTTATTGTAACATTGTATGGGGTTCAAACTATTATTCCAGTCTTAAGAAACTCCACTTGTTACAAAAAAGATTTGTCAGAAATGTAGCTTTTTCCAATTCTTTTTCTCATTCTTTGCCACCATTTAAAAAAAACTAAAACTAAAGCTGTTATTAACTTATGATATAAATATGGTTCAAATTTCTGTTTTGAGAATTACTTTACACCTAATAGTGAAGTCCACCAATATAGTACCCAACAAGCAAATCATATACACCACAACTAGGGGGCAGTTTTTACTGAAGTATCGTGGTGCAGATCTGTAGAATTCTCATCAACACCTGGTAAACATTTCTCCCTCTCTGTCAATATTTAAGATCAAGATAAAACAATACCTGGTCTCACTATATTCTAAATAAATTACATTTCACACACTGACACCTGTATACACCTCCATACACTTATGTACAACATTAAATAGGGATGTTGTTTTACATTAGTTGTCTACCTTACTGTATGTGTATTCGGTATATATAGGTTTACTTCATGTATTTTGTCACTTTTATTCTAGAATGATGTTTATGTCTTAAAACATTTTTTGTTATTATTGTCAGTTATGTTTATTTAGGTGAGATACCTTTATAACCCCCCATGGGTTTTTTTATCTCACCTGCACAGTCTGTTTTATTTTACCGTTTTGTGTTTTTATTCTTGTCTCATTGTGCAAATAAAATAAAAAAATAAAAAAAATAAAAAATGCCATAGTATCCAATGGATGTTGACCTTGTTTGACCATTACTTTAGAGACCACGCATTCAACACAGTAAAAACTATTCCATTTATTAATCATATTAGCTCAACGAATAATTTGCATCACTTTTTACCAAAATTGGAGCAACTTTAATTTTTGACCCCTGCACAAACTGAAACTGACCTTTGTTACCATTTTTACCCCATAATCCCATAAAGGCGCAGTCACACTATGACGTCTGGGTGAACGCATTTGCAAACGTCGGTTTCTGCTGGCCTCCGCTAGCCTGCCGTAGACTACGCTAGCCTGGGCTGGCCGCTGGCAGACACAGACGTTTGCAAAAACGCTCGTCTGCTTTGGCCCAAACGCCACAGTGTGACTGCTCCTTAACATTCAGTCATAGATAGTACAAACGATACCTTTTTTGAATCTTTATGATCAGGCAAATAATACGGTATACGTTTCAATATGATTGGAGGATTTTAAAATTTTGACCCCTGTGTAATCCTGCATTGACCTTTCATGGTCCTCACAGGTCAAATCCAACTTGCCGCCTCATCTGAAAATAAACCTTATGGTATGTACTAACTGTGGTAGAAATTTTATGCTTGTATCATAAAATGAAAGACTCCTCCACTATTTTGGACTCATCTTCTACACTATTGTGCTGTTCCTAGGTCTTCGAAGTCTCTCCCCCCATGCTTAGAGGCGTTGTTGTTGGTGTGCTTCATTAGCTAGCACTTATGTAAAGAATGCAAGAGTGGTATCACCAGTTTCAGTGTTAATGACAAACACACTGAAATGCCCATGGCTATTGGACAGAACATTGTTACAGTTAGTACAGCAGACTATCAGTGTTAAAATAAGATTCTCTTCCAACTGGGACTGAATCCTGTTGAGAATAATCCTTGCAAGCATCTTTCCCAGCACAGAGAGAAGTGTAAAACCCCTATCGTAGCTGCAATCCAGCTGATTACCCTTTCCTTTCCAGAGAGCGACAAGTGCCTTCTTCCTTCCTGTTGGGATGACACCTGTCTCCCAGATGGAACTGAAGGTTCTTTACAACGCGAGCAGAACAGCATCTCCACTGGCCTGGAGGAGTTCAGATGTACAACCCCAAATCAGAAAAAGTTGGGACGATATGGAAA
>OMMV01114270.1:0-11230 GCA_900302635.1 Chatrabus melanurus
ACGTAATTTATTTCTAAACAGCTGATACAAAACAGTCACCACCACAGAACAATATAGTCTGTCCAATCTGCTATCATAAATGAGCTTTGTCATCTCTATTGTGACAGATTGTGTGTGACATGTCGGCAAATACAGCTTCTAATTCCATTGTCGGGATGAGGTGATGACGTTTCACTCTGAGTGTTTCCACGACTCTGTTACATCGCGCAGTCTGCACACGTGTCTTACCTAAGTTAAATAAATCCATGTCGCACAGTGTGGCTTGCACTAAACTTATAAGATTGCTAAAATCGCACAGAGTGTAGGAGGCAACAACAGGATGTCTTTGGTTCTAGAGCCCTACAGAGATCTGCTAGTAGTTGGCTACTGATACAAGGGCTTTGTTTCAAATGAGTGACTACTTGGAGACACCCAGACAAGACTGCCCCTGGTCAAACTGGGGCCCTTATCAAAATTTTGTTATGAGGCCCCCCCCCATCCATACACACCGACAACACAACCCTTCGAAAAAGTCAGTGTGTAACAAAATGCCATTCAACATAATAATTTTATTTTTTATTAATAGATCAAACAACAAATAAAACAATTTCGGTCAAATAAATCTAAAATAAATAAATAATTATGAGTCACAAAACAGGTTATCAGTTAACAAACAAACAGGTTCAATAAAAAAATGTTTTCCTTTAAAAAGTAACTTCAACCTAAAATGAAAAAATAAATCTAAAATAAATAAATATGTGTCACATAATAGGTTATCAATTTACAATTATTGCAGGTCACGTGACGTATAGAAAGCGTCACATAACATTTTAAAACACATGGCATGGTAAGTGTGGACACAGGAAGAGACAGAGAGCTTGTTAAACGTTATAAGAGATGATGTTATGACAATATTGAATTTAAAAAAACAACGAAATAGAAATATTTAGCGGGACTTACCGATGTGTCGCCATGACTATTGGAATTACAGTTCTCGTGAGAGCCTTGCTAGAATGACAGTGAGAGGGCAAAACCCAGCAATCGCATTACATCAGTCAGGAGCGGGTATCGCAAGTGATTTCTTGGGGGCCTCCATGGTGACACTATGGTGCGCATAATTGTGCCGCATAAATCCCCTACAGCCCAAAGGGTATTTTCTCGATTTTAACATACCTTCATAAATTCCCCTTTAAAGGTGCTTGGATATAGTATGATGCCCATGTGTTTCATATCAAAATGTTCAGAACAAGTTCAGCTCTCTGAATTATTAGGCTTAGAACACTGTGTAAAGAGATAATTTGGCTCTAAACCTAAAAATCTGAAATGCGTTTTTTTTAGAAATTCTTCAAATTTCTAGTGAAAATAAACCTTTATTTATGTGGACAAACTGTTTTGGTGGTTGAAATGTGTTTACCAAAGTCTTAGGTTTACAAAAGTAGTGGAATATATGATGAAAATTCTGGATCAATGTAAAATACATGTCTAAATTGAAAATATGTAATCTCATTTATTGAGTAAAAATGCTGTCTGCCACTCTACATTTACCAAATGTTAGATGGATTTAGATAAAATGAGATTGAATAAAGACTGCATACTACATATCAAGCTTCATGGAATGTCAAAAAAAAAAAGAAAAATGTGCATTATAACATTTTTTTACACTCAACACTTTTTTCTAGAACTGCCGGTGGTGATGCTTACTTTTATGCAAGGACAAAACTAAATTTTGATCATTCTGAAATAGTAAAACTAATTTACAGTCAATTTTATCAAACAAAGACAAAACAAAACAAACAAACGTTTATTGATCCACAGATCTAATGTACCACAAAATCCTTGTCTCTACGATCCACAACAGTTGCGTGCCTATCCAGCCGGTAGATTACTCCATGCATGTTTTTCCACGGTGGTTCCCTTTGTTTGAATGAAACTGAAAGTGTTTACAAGTTGGTGGGTATCTCCTTGGTGATTTTCTATGATTTTCATCGGTTATTTTTACTCAGAATGCTGACAGACACACGAATCAGCCCATTAGGCACAGACGCAGACTGACAACGTTAGTCACAGACTGATGTGGTCTTCTCAGGTTTCTAGGATTGGCTGTGAGTGAGGTGTCATTTAGTGAGAAGATGCACACGAGAGCTAAGACGTTGTAGTTTCAGGAACTGTTTGAGTTCATTGTACGATGTACTGTTGCTGAGATATTAATAGAAACAGAACAAAAAACTGATTTGGATGCGTGGGCACGTCCGTCGTCCACAGAGGGTGACGCTATGGTGCCCATAATTGTGCCGCATAAGTGCATAAAAATGAGGCCTCCATCGCTTCATGAGGCCCTACGCGCTGCACTTGTTCTGCCTTTACAGAGGGGCGGCCTTGCACCCAGATGTATTATTTGTATCGAGGGGGGTGGGGAAATTTTCTGGAAATTACTGGATTTCCAGGTTTGTGCAGTCATGCCACTCTCTGCACACCTAATCCGGTCAGATCTCAGAAGTTAAGCAGAGTAGGTCTTGAGTAGTACTTGGGCTGTGAGACCACAGGGGAAGACCAGGGGCTGTGTGTGTGTTTCTCTATGTAGAAGAGGAATTGCGTCAGGAAGTGCATCCGGTGTAAGTCGAGTCAAGTCTGGTTGCATGCACTTGTACCCTACATCACTACATCCACCACCCCACGGAAGCACTCTGGGTCCTGGATGGCAACCCCACAGGCAGACAGCTGATCCATCGGCACCTCTCGAAATTAACCATCTCGCTGCTGCATACAGGTGAAACACGGGCGACCCCTTGGTCTTCTCCAGCCTCTGTAGTCCTCAACACTGAGGCACATGCATGCTGGATCATGCACAATGAAACACCCCACATGGCCAAAATGTCGAAGCTGACGCTCCCTCACAATGCAAGTGATACTCCTCATCTGAGTCTCTCTAAGTAATCGCTCGTTTGACACAAAGTCATTCCAGCGGTACCCAAGGATCCACCGAAGAGACTAAAGACATTCAGTCATTGCCTCAGGGCACTGGTTAGCATCCAAGTCTCACATCTGGTGTAAAACTTGTGCCAAATCCCAATGTGGAGCTCCACTGGATCCGCTGTGGTGACCTGAGGAGTTTTCTGGATATACCCAGCACACAATGAAGGATTGGATTTGCTCAGGGAACACCCTGAGATTCCCCAGGCTGAGACTGTGGTGAGGAAGAGGAACATCTGGGAATCTTTCTTACCCTGCTGTTACATGCTCTGACTCTGGATAAGTGATGGACAGATGGATGGAACATATAGTATGCTCTAATAAAACTGAGACACCGAGATCAGAATGAAGTACTCAACTAAAAATGTCTCTTTCTTTGCAATCAACATAGTGACGGGCATTTAAAAATGCTGTTAGGTTCTGGGAATTATCGAAATAAATCCTTTCCCACTTATCTCTCGGCACTGTATGACACAATTTAACCGAGCCACCATGTGTCATGGCATGATCGTTGTTACCTCAGAGCATGGAATACTCATACCAACCCACCAAACTATGGCAATGATCCGGGGTGGAACAGAACTATGACAGTCTTCACTCTCAGTCGAGCACATAACCAGCTCAAGAACGTGTTGTCACACATTTGTCTCTTTGCCCGCTCCCTCTTTTGCATATTTTTACATGAAGCCGGCAACAGAAGCTAATACCTCATGTGGGGTGAATGTTGAATTAAGGTGTGTCAAAGTGGTTGTAAATCATTTATGGACTTTATGTGAACAAGGTGGCTGCTCTGTCTCTCTCTCTCTCTCTTTCTCTATCTTCCCTTGAACAATCAGGAAACCTTGTGGAAGAACCGACTGTGTCTGTCTGACTGAAGGGGGCAGAGAAAGCAGATTGTTTCAGCGATAGGGAAGAATGCACTTGGAATGCTGGCTGTGAGAAATGTCTTCCTGAAGGTGAAGTGTGTTTTTTCATAAATAGATAATGAGCACAAGGACAGAAGAAGGTGGAATTTTGCTCTATAGAAGGTTCTATGCATATGTGCATATTCAGATTTATATTTTCTAATATAGATATTTGTATGAAATGCTATGGAAAGCTAAATTTTTTTGTCATTTTCTACAAAAAAGGGTTGTTAAAAAAAGTGCATGTTGCTTGCACATTAAAATTGAGGCTAATGATATCATAACATATACACTGTGATCCCTCCAAAGTGCAACCCGCATGTTACAGTCACGAGCAGGTAAAGGTCTCTCACTTATTAAATTTAATCAATGTTGCTAAGCAACACCAGGCAGACTTGAGCAGATTCAGGAAATGTTTCATGTTTCATGCCGCGAGTATTCAAGGCCACTGCAGCCGCTGTGTTGTTGCAATGAGCCTCACTTCCTGGAATTCATCCATTCTTCCTTCCTGTCAGGCAATTAGACGTGGTCGTCTGAGCCGCGTGAGCGTCAGTTTCCGGGCGGTTTTGTCGGCTCAGTTGGTATTTTTGAGATATGTGTGACAGAGTTGACCGACTGCAGGTTTCGCTCTATTGTCTGAGCTGTCAGTAATGTTGTCTGGGTTGGTTGGCAGATAAAGACAAACAGTTTTGCCAGATGTGAAAAAGCATTGTTGTATTTACCTGCATTTGGCTTCAAATAACTGAATTTCTTCTGGGACTTGCATGGCGACAACACTAGAACCAATATGCTGTCGAACGGGCATGTGTTGATCATACTTTCTTGAAGGTGTCACATTATACACCTTTTCCACAAGCTAATATCGAGCAGCTCTTACACTTGGCCGAATTCAGTGCAGAGCCCCCCGAGCAGTGCTTCGGCACCGCCCATTCTCGCCTTGGCACGCGGCTCAGCATCATGCAACACAAGGTGGCCTGGTGCACCTTGGTGTCCAATTTTCACACTGAGGATTAAAAAATTTATTCTGCAATGTCAAGAGTTGAGGACGACGTGTGCACCAAGTTCGTCCGGACTTACATTAAGTTGCGCCGTGCCTTTCCCTGAGCCGAGCGCGGGCGGCGCTGAGGTAGCCCCTCGGCGTCAAACTCATCCAGGTCTAAGAGCAGTTTTAGACATAATGTTAAAGTTTGTTGCCAGAAATACCACAGACACTAAGTTGATGCATCCTAGAAGAAACCTATTTTCAAACGAGAGAACAGGAGAAAATATAACGGTTTCAGGATTGTTTGTTTCCACCGAATACTTGCAATACATTGGAATTCTGTGCCAATCTTTAGTTATTCAAGACGATCATGTAATAGGAGCAAGGGAAAGCTGATTCAGCACGCCGTGACCTTACACACCCTCACCAACTTATCTTTACTAGCTGTGCAGTCTTAGTTAGGGCTAACCATCTGGAAACCTTTAAAAAGTGACTCTGCGGTGGGAATGAAGGGGCGGCATCAGCCAAGGAGCCAGCCGCAGATAAGGAGAAACTAAATATTTGCAGCTGTTTCAAACACTAACCTTTCTGTAAAACAAAATATGTCAACTTACAAAAGGTATAAAGAAAGTTTGCCCTCACAATCTTGTTGTAGGGTCTCGGCGGAAGAAGTGTTTCTCTGTACTTTTACGTGTACGTGTGCGTGTCAGCGGACCCCCAGCGCACAGTCTTTGCAGACACGCAGGCAGACACACTTCATTTAGTGGAGATCTGTAATTTTTCAACAGACTGTGTGCAGCAATTTTGTTTTCAGAGTATAAACACAGACCTAAATCCTGGTTACCATTGCCCCGCCCCAAGGGTGGAAACAGGGTTCTGTGGTCGATTCCACGTGTCATTGTGCCCGTCTGTGTGTCTGTGTGCATAACACAAGAGCAATTTGCTCCAAATGACTCAGTCCTCCTCCAAAAACATAATTTTTTTTTTATCATTTAGGACTATTATATCCTTTATATCCTGTATTATGCCTAATCCTGAAATACAAAAGAAGACACATGCAACACAGACTAGACATGACAAAGGGTGATGAATGTGCACGGTCCTTTCTTGTGATCTAAGAATATACATTAGATCGAAGATCACATAACAAGGTAGTAACAGTTAACCATTATTTCAGTGGAGTGAATCAGTGGAGAAACAGACGGAATCCTTATCCACATTTGTGATGTCATAAGGAGAGAATGCTCCAGAATAGGATAAAAGCCAAACCTTTCTCACGATAATGAAACTGAAGACAGATAAAGCAAAAAAATGTGAGGCGGGTTTGGCTCATCACCAAAGCTCTTCCTTGACTCAGCATTCATATTTGCAAAATTGAATTCCAAGAAGAGAGGGAAAGCACACTGTCCTCAACTCCACACGAGCATGAAGGAGGTAGTAGGTACATCACGTTTATACAAATAGCTATTCAAGTCAAGTCAAGTTTGGGAGCATGTGCTGGTACTGCGCGTCACCGCATACACCACACCACAGAATCGCCCAGGGTCTTGGATTGCGCCCACCCAAATAGCTATTAACCTAGTTAAAAAACTTGCTTGGCAGCAGGCATCCATATCCACTGACTTCACTAGCATGGAAAGAGGTCATTAATGATGTAAATCCAACTTCCAGCTACCAAGTGCCAATCATATTCAAATACAACATTAGTCAGTGCTAAACATGGCAGCACTTGCACATTTGGAGGAGAAAGAGTCGCAGAAAAAAAAATCTATATATGTGCAGCATATGTGTTAGTACACACCGTGGTACATTCCCTGCACTGAAATTCATAATGCGATATGGATGCACATTCCTGAACCATCCAGCAGGTGCCAGTGTTAAGCAGGAGGTTGACAAAGTTGCGTTTTCGATTGATGTGGTGCATTAAAGTTAACCGCCATCTAATCAATTCATTTTCATTATCTGCCGTTTTAACACCAAAATCAAAGTTGGTAAGAAATGCAAACGGCGAGGAGAATGAACAAAGAATGCATAAATAATGCAACATTTGCTTATTTTGACATTGTTACTGAAGGGGTTTTTTTTTTAAATCAAAACACTGTGATTATAGTTCATTCACTCATATTTTATAATGTTTCAAAACCAGAGGGGGCAAATCAACTGAAACATTTTTAAACATTTGTTTCAAAATGGTGACATAATGAGGCCTCATTTATGTCTTCCTTTTGATACAGAATCCAGAACAGTGTTCTGAAATGTGGGTTTTTGCAAATGTTCCGGAACAGTGTTTCGAGTTTGCCGTCACTATTTTGCAGTACAGACAAAAACCTTTTATCATCTCAAGCCACACCTTCTATCTTTTCTTTAATTCTGGTTTTACTTTCCTGTTCTGCTGTACATTTTGTCCCATATCTGCCCACATAGTTTCTCCCTACAGTTGCTAGCTTTAACTTGTTACCTAATGCTCACGTGAAGACCAGCGCTGGTGGGCAGAGGTGGTTAAGCAGGTGACACAAAAACTACATCTAAGTTCAACCACAACTGTTCGGAATTTTTGATAATCCATCTAACAGCCACTAACCGTCCAGCAGGTGGCAGCCATTTGATATTACATAGGTAAAACATAATTGCTTTTTTGATTGATCAGGTGCATTAAAGTTCACCAGGTGAGAAAGGGTTTTGGTTGGTTGTTGGCTGTCAGAAGTAACAAAGAAACTGTGGCTCTACTGTTTATATGTATTATTACAGGAACGCATTATAAAGCTTTCTGTAACAGTCAATGTTCTTTTGTGCATTGCCTCTAAACAGATTAAACAGTGTTTTGTGGAGCGGATACAAGCAAATACCAAATCTGGTCTCCCTTTATTCAGCAGTCAAAAGCTCTTAGAGGCCACGTTTTAATGTGCAGAATTAATGGAGCGAGCTCAAAGTGTGAAGCGCTCATCCCAAACGCTCACTGTGCAGCGTTAACTAAAGAGTAAAACACACTGAAGGCACCAGTTTGTTCTGACATTACACATGCACGGGCTTATGCATGCATGCACACGAACATGCCAGACACCTGCAGGGTATAAATCAGACACCCGGGTCTCGCAGGGCACAGAACTGCCCTTCCCTGTCAGCTCGGGGTGACGGAAAGCGAGGGGGCAGGGTATTTTTCGTTTCTTCTCTGCTTTGCCTCTTAAGCCCTCTGATGTCCGGGGAGTCTGGTTTCACCGAAACGCTGCTGGTATATGCTGACGTTGGGAGCTGTGCCGATGCTGCAGCGGGCCTGCACAGCTTGATACATGTACGTGCTTACGCATGAATGCGCCTACACGTAAACCGACAGTAATGTTGTCTTTCGTCACTCCTGTTGTCTGCAGACTTAATTAGATAAGTAACTATTTTGGAGCCACACAGTTTGTAGAGACTTTACATTTGTGTTTTGTCTTTGTTTTTAATGATAGTATATTAAGCCAGACTGCCGTTACACCGCTTTTGAAACTTGGTCTTACATCCTTGTTTAACTGCACTGATAGCTTTGATTAAACTCCCTCACCCATACACACATGAATGCACCCACAAAACCCACATTGTCTCTTAGACCAAAAGCTGTGAGAGTGTTTGTTCCCCCTGACATGTCTGGACTTGTATTGAAGGAATCACAGTACTGGTTTTGACACCCAGTCAAAGCATTTTCCACCCTGTCTTAACATAATCCATAAGTTATTTGCATCAAAAACCCCACACACACAATCTCAATCTTCAGCACTTCACTAACCGTGGGAAACCACAATGTGATGACTTTAAAGGGGTCATGTTGTGCAAAATCTGTTTTATCTACCTTTTACACTTACATAACATTCAGATTTTATGTTAAGCATCCCCAAAGTGCCACAATGCTGTGACTGTACATGTAGAAATGCTGCCACTTATACACAAAATTAAGGCCTGAAATGGCTCATTTTTGACTTATGTGACATGTGTCACAGAACCCATCAACAAACTCCTGCTTGCTCTGTGAAACACGCCCACTGAGCCAGTGTTCGCTCTGTGTGCCATGCCCACATGGTCTCTGTTAGAAAGAAGGAGATGCCCTCTTTCTGAAGTGAAAGGGTGCGTGGCAAGTAGCAGTTCTATTCTATTTAAAGCAACAGGCACAGAAATGGGCCATTTCTTAAGATGGTAGGCCATGGGAGGGCAGAAGATGGTGAGTAGATAGGTCATCAGTGGCCACGGTGGTATGTTCCCATAGTAAGTGTACACGATGCTAGCATGGTAAGCTACAACATACTTTACTATATAATATCTCATTACAAAAAAAGGTATTAGCCGGGACATTTAGCTCAGCGCCAAGTCTTTTCCAGCCGTTTTCTGTTTTTTGTCTTCTCGGAAATCGTTTGTTTTTCTGATACAGTACAGAGAGCAAGTGTTGATAAAGCCCTATTCCCACATACATGATTTTTGACTATGACACCACCACGACAGGCAGCACGGTGACTCAGTGGTTAGCACTGTTGCCTCACAGCAAGGAGGTCTGGGGTTCGATTCCCACCGTGCCCAGTTCCTTTCTTTGTGGAGTTTGCATGTTCTCCCCGTGTTTGCGTGGGTTCCCTCCGAGTACTCCGGCTTCCTCGCACTTCCAAAGACATGCATGTTAGGTGAATTGGTGACTCTAAATTGACCGTAGGTGTGAGTGAGAGTGTGGCTGTGTTTGTTTGTCTGTATGTGGCCCTGCGATGGACTGACGACCTGTCCAGGGTGTACCCCGCCTCTCGCCCAATGACCGCTGGGATAGGCTCCAGCACCCCCCCGTGACCCTTAATTGGAGTAAGCGGGTATAGAAGATGGATGGATGGACACCACCACGACTGTCAAATCGCTGCGGGTCCTGGGTATAGTCTTGGTGGTGTCTTAGTGAATCTTGCACACTCTTTATAAGTTCTGATAGTACAAGATGCTGCCACAACAGTTTTAGAGCTGTCGTGGAACTCCTCTTGCTGTCGTCCTACAGTCTTACTTTTTCTTGCTGCCATCTTGAAGGCAATCATGTGCAGTTTTGGATATCCGTGTCAAGTCATGCAGCAAGACTGTACAGGACTGTGACGCCATAGAGTCTTAATGGTGTCTTATGCAATCTTACTCGAGTCTTGAGGGTGTCGTTTTAAATCATGGAGGTCCTCGGTTGAATCGTGGTAAATCGTAGTCCATGTCCTAATAAGGTCGTGGTGTTGTAGAGAAGTCTTGTGAGTTGGTAGGACGTTGTCAAGATTTACCACGACAACTTTGACGTAGTGTATTCATGGAGATTTGAGGTCAAAATCGTGTGTATGGGAATAACAGATGAAAATGTGTGCATTTAATTCACCTAAGAAGTCAGCTTCTGAAAAAGTTCAGCATATTGAACTTTGGCCATTGACCGCCACATCAAGATGTTAGCCGCTGGCTACTTTTCTATAGAAATGAATGGAAATTACGCTTTTCCGACTACCACTGGCTGCTAAGGTAAATGCAGCACTAGAGACTTAAAAATATATTTTTGGACACTTATCCTGTCTTGTCTATGGGATATTTTGTCTGCACACTATATGATCTGTTTTTATAGTGGCTGATGAGCTATATTAGGTTGCTGAAAAGGTTTATAATACAAGATAAAGATCAGTTCAACTTTTTTTAAACAAAATATCAGGTTTGGACTAGAGTAGATAATACGGGACACTAATCTGCAAGCTTCTTTTGGAGAATGTGTTTTTGAGACATTCCTCGTCAGTGAGCAGTGAGTACACACAGTAAGAGGTGGTAATCAGTACCAATTATCCTCAGACACCAAGACAGTGAAGATGAGCGTTTCTCCTCAGCACGACTACGATCAAGTCAGGCTTGATTAACACAAATGTGCTTCTGAAGCATGTGCGGGTAAATTACAGTTAGTTTAAAAATGCACTTCTAATCACGATGACGCCTTTTTGAATAAGGAAATAATGAGTGAATATTAGTGTTGCAATCAAATTTTTATCCTAAAAAGTCACCGTCGCTCAAGATAAATCCTTGCCGACGGGCTTTGCAATGCTTTCTGTTAGGACTTGGCCTTGATGATAACAGCCCACATCTTTTTTTAATCCCCAGTTTTCCCACAAACAGTTACACAGTGCACTAGTTAAAAATCAAACAAAAACCAGGCACTTGGCAGCGTCTCAGTGGGTTTAACAGTATTAATTGAACTTCAGCCTGACATCCTGTTAATGGTGATTTTAAAGGCGAGTAGATTAACAAGATGAACCAGAAAGAAAGAAATATTGAACATTTAGAATTTTGGTTTGCCTCATCTTCCCCCACACACACACACACACACACACAGACACACATATATATAAATTCACCCTCTCACCCCTGGGGGGTGAGAGGGTGAATT
>OMMV01114486.1:4753-19797 GCA_900302635.1 Chatrabus melanurus
AGTCTTTGTTTGTTTGTTCCCCTACTCCTCCCAGGTCCTTGGGCCAATTTCAACGAAACTTGGTGTATGGATGTAGGTTGACCCCCGAATTACCCTTGAGGGGTTTGTTTCAGCAAAGGTCAAGGTCACTGGGGTCAAAGGTCAAACTTCCACATGTCCAAGGTCCTTGGGCCAATTTCAAAGAAACTTGGTATGTGGATGTAGGTTGACCCCCGAATTACCCTTAAGGGGTCTGTTTCTGCAAATGTCAATGTCGCTAGGGTCAAAGATCAAACTTCCATATATCCAAGGTCCTTGGGCTGATTTCAACAAAACTCAGTATGAAAGAAAAACATTTGAATTTTACATTTAAATGGAAAATTCCCAGAAAGGATGGTACCTACACTGACAATGTCATTTACAAAGAAATCCTCTCCTAAAGATTTCAGATAACTTTCATCCTTGCATTTCTATAACCTCAAAAATGTGACATTCCTTTGTAGCTATTCATGTTCCCTTCAGAAACATGACTTATGAACACTACCACTGTACACACTGTTAGAACCTTTGATATTTCCATCCTGATTTGATAATTGATTTCTCCATCATGAAGCTATCTGATACATATTGATGATATTTATGAGACCACACTCCTTCAGTTCACTTTGGATCACTGAAGCGATCCTTAAAGTAAACATTCATTCATTTCTATACCCGCTTACTCCAATTAAGGGTCACGGGGGGTGCTGGAGCCTATCCCAGCAGTCATTGGGCGAGATGCAGGGGACACCCTGGATAGGCCACCAGTCCATCACAGGGTCACACATAGACAGACAAACACAGCCACACTCTCACTCACACCTATGGTCAATTTAGAGTAACCAATTCACCTAACATGCATGTCTTTGGAAGTGGGAGGAAGCCGGAGCAAACCCACGCAAACACGGGGAGAGCATGCAAACTCCACACAGAAAGGAATTGAACCGCAGATTTTCTTGCTGTGAGGTAAGAGTGCTAACCACTGAGTCACTGTGCCGCCTAAAGTAAACATGCAAAAAAAACAAATTGTCCACACCCTCCCTATATGTATGCAAAAATGGCAAAAATCCACAGGCACACATTTCCCCACAAATTACTGACCCCCCAACCTCCACCCATGCAGACATACTTTTTGGATGGTTTCTCTCCGCCCCCCCCATTCACCAACATTTCCATTCGTCAAGGGCCACGCTTTCAATATCCACACTTTTCCAAATGCTCCGCCCTTAAAACTTACTGCTCACAGGAACTAATTGCCTAGCCAATTTAATTTCAGGTTCTGCCAGTAGAGTAGGACATCTATATTAAGGTACATTTGTTTTCAGGTCTTGGTCGTGGCCTTGGTCCTGGATGCCTTGACCTTGGTCTTGGTCTTGAGGGTTCAAAGCCTTTGTCATCTCAAGAAAATTCAAAGGATGTGCAACTTTGCTTTTTTTTTTTAAATACAATTTAGGTACCTAAACAACCTGCACAATACAGGATGCTACTTTTACTGGAAACAACTACTGTTCTTGAAGTTACTTTCACAATATGCCACCATTTCGATATAAAAGTCAATGTTCTGTGTCTCTTTTTTGTGTGAACCTTCATCTTGTATGATTCATTTTAATTTTTTTTCTTAATTTATGCCTTGGCATTGAGGTCTCAGTCCTTGACTTTAAGGTGTCAAAGCCTTGGCCTTGTTCTTGGATGCCTTGGTCTTGGGGCTTTTAAAGGCATTTTCAAGGCATAAGGAATTTTTGTATTTTAAAATACAATTTAGGTACTACCTAAACAACCTGTGCATTATTGAATGCTATTAATACTGGAAACAACTGCAGTTCTTGAAGTTACTTTCTTAGTATACCATGTTTTAGATATAAAAGTCCATGTTCTTTGTCACTTTTTTGTGTAAACCTCCATTTTTGGATGATTCATTTTCAATTTTTTTCCCTTCATTTGTGCCTTGGCCTTGAGTTTCCATCTCTGAGCTTGGCCTTGAGGGGTCAAAGTCTTGACCTAGGCCTTGGTGGTCAAAGCTTTGGCCTTGGGCTTGACTTCAATACTGACAGCCTCTCACATATTATCCAATGGATATCAATGTCAATGGGAATGCCTTTTAGCTCCCATGAAACAACAAAGATGTTTTAATATTCAATATTTAATATAGTGACTGATCCTCAGCCAAGTTATAGATGGAATGAAGAAACACTAACACCATACTAGATTTAATGCTTATCATTAGAAATCATGTTCATCATTATAATCATCTCAAGTTTAATAGATGGTTACAAAGTATCAAGTATGAGACAAAGTAAATCAAGATGGAGGTGGATCGTGAACGCACACTCTTGAAAAAATGGAATTCTGCCGTACGTTTAATGGTAGGTATGTGCCACCAGCTGCCATGCAAAGAGGACAACACACATATAATTTCGCCAATTTTAACATATCTATGCACTTCAATATATCACACCATAAACACACATTTAAATTGCATCGTTTTTGTTCTGACATTGCAAATATTTTCCTGTATGATACTTAAAATCCAACATGTCATGTCCTGAAGAGTGTCATTGTTCATTTTGATGTTACGAAGTAGAGGTATCGCTTTGTTATCACTTCCATCTGATTCCCCGGGTGAGAAAACATAGGATTAGCATATTATAACAACTTTTTGTGTGTACTGGGAGCTGAAATATGAGCAAATTTGTTTTGCCATTTTGAAAATCAAGATGGCAGCCTGAATAATGCTTGTAAGATGTGTGTCCCATTTTTATGCAAAAGAGTGTCACAACCTGCACCAGTATGCAAATTTTCACACTTTTTTTTTTTTCCACAAATCGAATGATTTTTATCTAAACGACTGTACTACTATGCCTCACAAAGCGGACTGGGCTCAAGGTTTTACACATTACCCGGCGCTCTCCAACTGCAAATGAGGGAAAATGTTTCAGTTTCAGAAGGATAGTATTCATCCCTCCAGGAGAGTTCAAAGACTTGTAGTCTACGCCAAGGTGTAGTAAAGCTCTTATGGAGGCTTGTGTTGTCTCAACACCTTACTAAGAGATTTTTCCTTTCATTTGTCAACCATCTGCATCATCCTCTGTTCAGAAAGAAAAGATATGGCACAAACATTTTTTGGCAGAAGATGTTGGAATATTTTAAAAAGCTGCACATGAAACTGAGATTGCTGTAAATTTTGAGCACACTAGATAATTGCGTGCATGATTCTGTATTTCATTCCATTTCAGATGTTCAATATCTGAACATTACCCGAGACTGCTCTCTTGTTATTTACACCTGAACACACCTCAAGTATCAGTCTGCACGTCTTCCCTTAACTACTTTATTATTTATATGTATTGACTGAGATCAAAAGCCTCATACTCATTTCACCCTTTAAAGACAGCATGTTCTCTCACACACACACACACACACACATAAAAATCTCCTTCCCAAGCATTTAATTTTACAATATTCATCTCGGGGGGCTGAAAATCTATGTGTTCGCCTTTGGTGTTGTCAACTGCAAAGTCAGATTCGCCTCAATGCATTTCCAAAACCGCACGCAAGAGTAAGTTCAAAGGCAGGCATCGGGTTAGTCAGCCAAAACGTGGGAAGCAGGGGAGTGTGAGGGTTATTAGCCTGCATTTTGGAATATCTTCTCATGAATTAAATATCTAATCAAGCATGCAAACTGAGCCAGACAAATTTTGAGTTTTAACTTTGCTAAAACTAAGCCAATAAGAGAGAAAAAACCTCTTCAATGAATAAATTTGCATTATTGGAAACATGCTTGTCTGTAAGTCGTTTCCTTCCTTTCACTTGTGTTTCCAATAGTTGAGTCGCAAATTCTTCTGATACTAACTACAGCAGACCACAAACAAATGTCAAATTCAGCAAACAACCCTGCTGCCACATCAGAAGAAATTACATTGTGAACACAGAGAAGAAGATGAAGTAAGTCCCATACAGTAGAAGCAAAAGAGCTTCGACAACTCCCCCTGGACAGGAAGCCAAGTCAACATATTGGCAGGCCAACTCGTATCCTCCAGACACCCTTGCTCTGTCTTATGAACAGATTTTTTTTAATAAATAAATAAAATAAATGTTGAGAATGCTCAGTAAAATAACCAACAAATTCTCATGATGTCTCTCAAAATGTTATGCACGATATTCCGTGCATAATCCTACTAATATCCATGCGCAATCCTCAGAAGTGCAGAACCTAAGGTTCAGGATGAGGTTAGTGTTAAGGTGAGAACAACAATAAGAATAAGAGGGATATCCTGCATTTCTTTTTGTTTGTTTTCACAACAGCACATAGATCACATGGTCACAGCTGACAATTACGTGGGATATATACAAATTATTGTGCATTACTTTTTGTACATTGAACTACGAACACTGAGTGAGAACAGCCTGGAATAACATGAAAAGGAGTTACAGTTAGTCATATTACCAGGCATGGGTACCAGAGTTTTACAGTATAATACCCATGGGCAAATATACTGTATTTCATAGTTTTGCAGTACTGCCACGGCTGGATTGGTAATCTGGCATACGGGGCAATGCCCGGTGGGCCGACGCACATTTGGGTCGATGCAATCATAGTTTATAAAATTAACGACCGCACCTGCCTTTAAAATACGGAAAGCGGTCCATTGGTTCATTTTCTACACTGACACTGAGCTGGCCCAATGAAATCTCTCTGCTGAGGTGAACACAGAAATGTTAAAGTTTGGATCATGTTTCAGCAAGTAGTTAAGGTTAATAAAGTCTTATCTTCTGTTCTCCATGTGGAAGGTTTAAATGAACTTTTCAGGGGCGGACGCACGGGGGGGGCTTTGCTCTGGTAAAGGTTGAAGTGTTGTTGGACCTTGGGGATGGTCTAGAGGTTAAAGCAGTGGGCTTGAGACCAGAGGATCCTTGGTTCAAATCCCTGTCAGACCAGAAAATCACTAAGGTCCTTAATCCCCAAGTTCTTCATGGTGTGCAGTTGAGCGCCTTGCATGGCAGCATGCTGACATTGGTGTGAATGTGAGGCATTATATCAAAAAAACTGTAAAGGCACAAAAAGAACTTATTATCTCTGTATAACTTTTCATCCATCCATTTTCTCAACCTGCTTATTCCAGTTAAGGGTTGGTTCAGGGGGGGCTGGAGCCTGTCATAGCAGTAGTGATGGCAAAACGAGGCCTCATGAAGCATTTGGCATTTTTTCTGAGCCCACTAGATGGAAGTGTCTTTTCAGAAAAGACTTCACAATGCACAAAGCACATTTTTTTTGTCCCAGTCCAGCCCTTAGTACTGCATACCTCTGTGGGGACTTTTTTTTTCAGTGCTTTTCTCTTTTTCGCTCTCCTCATAGCCACTGTTTATGACACATGTGGAAAGCACCATTTTTTAAAATTTATTATATTGATTATTACAAAGTGTCTCTGCTTCTTTTGGCTACTCCCGATTGCTTGGAATCATCACAATGGATCCAGTACAAGTTTTACCCCAGATGCCCCTCCTGATGCAACTCCAGATTGACAAGATCTAAAGTAACTCTTTGAGGAGAATGGACATGGGTGGGCTTGAACTCAGGACCTTCTTGTTGAGAAGCAAGCGTGTTAACCACTGCATGACTGTGGTGCCCATTGATTACAGAGCCACAGAGCTAAACAGTGAAGTTTTTTGGAATATGTTGAAAAGGTTCCACAGAGCCACCATGTCATTGAAATAATTGTACTGTGCATTTTAAAATACTTTAAATTTAAAAAGAAAATTTGCAGATTTTATCTTTGCTCACTGTACATTGGACAAAGAATTTTGAATTCAAAAGCATAATGTAATTTGGTGAACTGCTTCCTGGCTCTGTGATATTTTGCTTTGAATTCTGGCCAAAGTGAGTGGAGTGGAAAAATAGCTATGTTTATTAATTAGCCATGCCACCTCCTTAGCTAGCTAACCTAAACTATTTACTTCTCCAATGTAGACAATGCAGCTCCCTTCCTAGTTCTGCTGAAGTTAATTTCAAAATTGCTTTACCTTGATTTTGACAAAGGTGTTGGTAGTGTTCCCATACATAGTGGTGGCCAAGCGAGGCCTCATGAACCATTTGCTGTTTTTTTCTTAGCTCACTAGATGGCAGTCTCTTTTCAAAACAGGGTTCAAAGCAAACTAAAGTTAATTTTGCTTTGAACTTTTTTTAAGAGATTGCCATCTAGTGGGCTAAGAAAAAAACAGCAAATGCTTCATAAGGCCTCACTTGGTCATGACTAATCATTTGACCATCATTACCTGTAGGTGTACAATCATGTTCAATGACTTTTCTCTTCTTTGAAAGCATGCTTGAACATTAAGGCCCATTCACCCTATGATGTGAAGTGGCTGACACTGGACGACGTAGCAGATTCTCAAAAATCTCCATGAAATGCCGGAGCGGCTCGCTCCAGGGGTCCAAATTTCCTGTCTTCAACGCAGATCGACATAGCTCAGCGGAGGGCGACGCCCGGCGATGGTCCACCATGATGCAGTTCAATTTCACCATCGAAGGGCAAGCACTTCAGCGGCAGCACACTCTGCGGAGCGGCAGAGCCGATCGCCGAACCAACGCCCGAGATGCCACGTGATTCAGCTCACGCAAACTCGACTCAACTCTGCGACATCATCACCCGCCACCTCAAGGACCTTACGCTCACACTCCTGTTGCAGCCTCTCCGGGCTGTCCACTAGAGATGCACGGATCAGCTCTGATGTCATCTGAACCCGCTGCTAAAAATAAACCATTCACCCGCCATCTGCCTGCTCCAAAGATTTTCTCTGATTTAGATATCTGCGCCCAACCCCTACCCGATCATCATTACAATTTTTCTAATTCTCAATGGGTTATTGAAGCGTGATGCACATTGTGAAATTCACGGCTCTGTATGTAGATAAAAAATAAAATCCACAAGTGGAACAGGACAGGTCTGTTTGTGCCTGTATGAGAGGTGTTCAGATCACCTGCTCTGCATAGGAGCGCGCGTTGCTGTGCACCTCTGCAGAGCAAATCCAAAAAAAAAAAAAAGTTTGGCTGACAAATAACTTGAAGCAAGATAATAAAGAGTGACTGTAGAAATGAATTCATCCTTTCAGAGATGAGAACAAAATAAAAACGTGCAGAAGCCAAGTGATTTATTTATTTTTTAAGAGTGACGGCTCTGCCTCTGGCCCGCTTATTTAGTAGCCACGCCCAGCTCTCATTTATATCGAGCTTTCTTATCCCATGTTATTTGGTCGTAATAAATATTACATTACTTCACATCCTTATATGAAACTAATCTCACCAGCTCAGCCCAAACATGGAGTGAAGTGAGCGCAGGCCAGCGGGGAAAGTCCTGTGGACAGTTCCAGAGCTGTCAGTACAAAATTGCTCCAGCCGCCGACATACGCACCCTCTCCGGGCTCCAGGAATGACCCCCGACGTTGGCCAGCGGAGGCCGGTGGGGGCAAACGGGGCAGTAACGGAGCACTAGTGGAGGTCACGCAGTGGCAACAGAGCCCAACCCCCGCCGGCGTTCCAGCATGAACGTCGAAGATTTTAAGTATGTTGGAAATTTTTCCGGGACCATGACGATCACCAGTGATGCCTGACCGACTCCCCGCGGAGTCTGGCAGACCCCACCGTTGGTTGATGTCTATCAACTTTTCATTCTTTCACATACCATCATTCACAAATCATCTGTGTTTTGTTGGCAACCGAAATGTCCTTTTTGTCCCGATTTTTGTCCCGATTTTTAACTGTACAAAGCATGTTGTATTGCTTTGGGGGCATTGCTACTGTAAGAATGGAAACTTCAGCTGTTTTGAAACTGTGTGCCTTTCAAACTACAGTATACTGTGGCACTCGTAACCAACCCATGTGTAAATATGATATAACTTCTGGGTAATGAAGTTATTTAAATCAATAACAAGAGCAATCACACATCCCAAACCCATACCCCTGCACCACCAGGCCAGGTTCAAACCCATGACTTTCTGCCAGTGAGGTGACAGAGCTAAAGACTGTTCTATTGGCATCTCAGCTACTATCAATCTGTCATCAGCTGGAGTAGTGCCCCCTCATGACTTGAAATGGCGTCGGTATTTGTCAATGTGGTGGAATAATTTTTAAAAGATATACATTTTCATTGCTGCCTTTGGATAATCCTCAAACCTTAACCACTCATCATATCCTACTCCGGCAAAGTTTCACTCAAATATGTCCATAATTTAATGAATTATTCTGTTCACAGACAAACAGACAACCACATACAGTCAATTATTCAAGGGTTTTTGAGCTTGAGTTGCATGCTCTTTAGATCTTTTCATTCTTCTTGTTTAGACTCCCACCGGCTCCTGCTGCCATCTGTCCATCATGTAAAGCCAAGGGGAAGTACCAGACCTCTGCTGGTCTGATATTTTCTCTTCAAATTCTACATCTCGCCTCTCTACCTCCACATGTCCGTCAGTGATGGAGGCTTCCTGTAGGGCAGTGCGGTGATGTTTCTAAACAAGCGGGTGAGCTATCCTCATGTTTTACCAGATGTTCTTGGCAAAGTGCACCATGCTGATGCAGCTGCCTGCTTTTTAATAAGTGTACCTTTACATTCCCCTCCCTTCCACTTTGACGCAACCTTCTGCATGTGAAGGAGAAAGGGCTGGTGCTCGACTGCAGATGTATTCTGTAAAAAAATGATCTTGTGATTTTAAAGGGTAAAACAGACTTGAGTTTTCAGCCATACATTTAACAGATCCATTGCTGACCATGCTTAATGGAAAACAGCATGCGTGCCACTTAACTGTTCCCCGTTTGTTAGAGTTGCATTGTTTTTTTTGTTTTTGTATTTTAAACAGCTCTGAATGAATACTTGTACAAGCATACGATGCACAAAATGGCAAAAAAAAAAGAAAAAAAGAAAAGTGGGTCAGGAAAGTACATTTCTGCAGCACAACCTGTTTAACTTGAGGCAGGTTGTGCGTATGTATGGCTGTGTGATTGAATGGGTGGCAGTGGAGAGTTAACAACATCGAAAAAAAATCAACTGGGGAGAGTTTGAATGTCAGAGCCAATAAATCTGGATGACATAGCTCAATGTGTCGATCAATGCTGCAGCTTATAACCGTTGCACTTCTTCCAACGAAATGCCTTGTCTCATAATTGTCTAAAAGTGGAGCAGAAGCAGTAATTTCACATGCAGTAATTAGGCATCAGAATAAAGGATCAGCTGTGATTAATACTTTAGTGCTGAGAAAGTTAATGTTTCAGCGTGCACTTGGCACATCCTGAGCAGAACATCCACACCAAAAAATATTACATTATATTCAATAACACAATGATAGATTGATTTTGTATTGTGATTGGTTCAATATGTATTGAGAACTCATAACAGCTTTTCTTTTTGTGCCAAGAAACCACTCCACCCAGTAGATTTCTCGCTCACTCCTGTTTGCATATTGCTCATTGGTCAATCCTTTTGAAATTTGATGCATGATGATACATATCCAAGGTAGGGCCCACATATACCGCTTGGCATCATTTTGATTAAAATTGCAGTAACAGCATGTTTTTGTCGAAATTAAATTGACATGCTCGTTGGTGGAATGCCACAGAGACAGGTTGCACAAGGCCTCCATGTCAATGTGTGCACTATTCAACAATGTTGAGTCGATACAATGCCACAGGCAGCACCAAAGACCAGCCACATGGTCCTGGACCACATATGGCTAAACCGCAATAACACCTTATCCACCACGGCCACCCAATATGACTTCTGTCCTGCTACTGTGGCTGCCGAACAACCCAGATGACATCACAATGACCAAATCAGTCAACCTCCCAAGTTTGTTGATCCAGAAAGATACAATTAGTTTGCAAATATGAAAACTGAGTTGCATTGGAAGTTATTCTCAGTATTTCTTCACGAGACGGAACCTCGTGTCATCGCAAGACCTACACATTTTGTACTTTTCAAATATTGTTACCACAGAAGGCGGTGCTTTTGAAATTAGTTTACCAGATGCACACTTCTGCATCTGGATAGACATGCACAGGGATTTCAAAGTATGATTGTCAGTAAAAAAAATATCCCTATCACCCTCATTACCAATTACCATTCAAAAAAACAGTAGTAGGAGATCAAGGAAATTATTGTTACAATTTCTGTTTGACATCACAAAACATTTTGTCCCTGTCTATGTATGCAGAAGAAGTATAAGTCAGCCCCTCAGGCCCATTGGTGTTGCTGTTAAGTTCACCCAGTTGCTGAAGCTGATGACCGTCTACGACTCCCCCTGGACTGTACCACAGTCCATTGCAGGTTACTTCCCCAGCCAAAGACATGTCAGGTCAGGTCTTGAAGCATGAGCTAGTGCTGTGTGTTGCTAAAATCACCACACCATGTAACTGCCTTGGGCCCTGGAGGGCAACCACCCAGGTAGACAATTGGTCCATCCCTACCTCTCAAAAGTGGCCATCTATCTGCCGCCATCTATCTATCCAGCCAAGGTCAGTATTCATTTACAGCTTGGTCGACTGGGACAATGCAGACAAAGTGTCCTGTCCAAGGATACAGACAAGCCTAGAATCGAATCCCGGTCTACAGGTCGGTAATCCAACTGCTATCATAGAACACCTGTTCTGCAGATTATGTTGATAACAAAATGGTTAAAGGCTGGTTTTTGATGTCCAGGAATCATAAAATTTTGCCAAATTCCTATATAAGGGTTGCAAACCACAGCACGTTCAGATAAAATATGTTTATCTCAGACAACACTGACTTGTTCCTTAAATATTTTTACTTTTGCAAACATTATTAATGTGGTATATCTAAACTTTCTGTTTATTTGTTAGAATAGCAAAAGGAAGTGCATAATTATATGATTGGGTTGTGGCATAATTATAATTATGCCACAACCCAATCAGACAAGGTTGGGATGATGTGGAAAATGCAAAAAAAAACAAACAAAATATTTACTTTGACTTCTGTTTCATTGTTGACACTATGAACCCAAGATAGTTCATGTTTTGTGTGGTCAACTACATTTCATTTGTTAATATACATCCATTCCTGCATTTCAGGCCTGCAACACATTCCAAAAAAAGTTTGAATGCTAAAGTATTTACCGCTTTGTAATGCTAACATTCCTTCTCACAACACTTAAAACACATTTTGGCATTGAGGATACCAAGTGATGAAACATATCAGGTGTTATTTTGTACAATTCTTTCTGCAAACAAATCTTAAGGTGTGCAACAGTATGGGGTCATCAATGTTGCATTTTCCGTTTCAAAATTCTCCACACATTCTCCACTGGGGACAGGTCAGGACTGCAGAGAGGCCCGTCCAGTACCCATGTCCGCTTCTTTTGCAGCCATGCCATTGTAATGTGTGCAGAATATGGTTTTGCATCGTCTTGTTGAAAAATGCATGGATGTTCCTGGAAAAGATGTCATCTTGAAAGCAGCATATGTTGCTCTAAAATCTCAATGTACTTTCTGCATTAATGCTGCCATCACAGAAGTGTAAATTACCTTTGCCAAGGGCACTGACACAACCCCATACCATGACAGACCCTGGCTTTTGGACTTGTTGCTGATAACAGTCTGGATGATCCTTTTTGTCCTTGGTCCAGGGCACCCAAATGCAGGAATGGATATATATTAACAAACAAAATGAAGTTGACCACACAAAACATGAACTATCTTGGGTTAATACTGTCTGCAATGAAATAGAAGTCAGACTCACTGCGTTTTATTTATTTTTTCTGATTTGGGGTTGTATTATGAGCAGCTCTAGAACATAATGGAGTGCAGATGTCTTCTCAGACCTGTGACCTCTCCTAAAGCACTCCCCTAAATTCCAATTAAGGATCAGGGGGTGCTGGAGCCTATCCCAGCGGTCATTGGCCGAGAGGAGGGGTACACCCTGGACAGGCTGCCAGTCCATCGCAGGGCCACATATAGACAGACAAACACATTCACACTCTCACTCACACCTACGGTCAATTTAGAGTCACCAATTCACCTAACCTGCATGTCTTTGGAAGTGAGAGGAAGCCAGAGAACCCGGAGGGAACCCACGCAAGCACTGGGAGAACAAGCAAACTCCACATAAAAAGGACCAGGTCGGAAGCAAACCTGGAACCTTCGAGCTGTGAGGTAACAGTGCTAACCACTAACCCACCGTGCCGCCCCTCCCATAAATTGTGTGTATTAAATATTTTATGTCAAGAGATATAAAGGTACCCAACAACAGGCAGACCAAATCTGAAATCAACCTAATAATCATCTTAACGGGCCACAAAGTGACTCGAAACCAACTGAGACACACAAAGCCAACATCATGCATACTCATTTACATACCTGTGCTTCCTTACTTCTGAAAGTAAATCTGGGATTCAATCAAGACATGACTCACTGTTGCTGTATGGCATCTTGACTGACTGGAAAATTCTGAACAATCATTGCTTGAAAGATAGCCATGCTTTGCTATGGAGGGATAAGAAGCACCCCTCATTTTTAAACTCCTCAATTTTTGCTACACTTCACAGTCCATTCAATCAATGTTGCTTCGAAATCCCAGTATCATCCTGCAGCAAGTCAAGTCAGGGAGCATGTGCTGGTGCCACACATTGCCACAACCACCACACCACGGAACCACCTTAAGTCCTGGATGGCAACCGCCGAGGCAGACAACCAATCCATTCCCACCTCTCGAAAGTAACTATCTCTCTGCCACAGACAGGTGAAGTGTGAGTGTCTCCTTGGCTTTCTCCAGCCGCTGGGGTCCTCAACACTGAGGCTGGATCATGCACAGAGAAACATGCCACATGTCCAAAATGACGTCGCTGACGCTCCCTCAAAAAGCCAGTGATAATTCTCATCTGAAACACCTTTGTCCAGCGACTTTATGACTCCATAAGCATTTCCCAGGCATCTCCCCCAACCTCAGAGGTGAAGGACCTAGAGACATGAATGTCACTGCCGAGATATGTCTCTCTGCAAGTTCAACACTTACATGCAGATACACTTTTGAGTCCAGAAAATCTTTGAATGGCTGGATCTTATTCTTAATCCAGGACAATCTCAAACCCAAACAGTGATTACAGTGAAACCACATGATCAGAGCTGGTCTAGATTACATTATATTGACAAAATATCCAAGTTGTGCATATCCATGCTGACTATACTGGATTATACTGAAAGTAAATCTCAGCATCCCAGTGTCCACAGACTGGAACACAAAGGAGCTGACTGATCAAGCATTTGTGCTTCACTCTGAAATGTCTTGATGTGAGGACCGAGGCAGAAAAACGTTTCGCCGCACTTTTTGCAAATCCATCTTCAATGGCAGTTTAGTGCCACCGTCATTGAAGACACATTTGGCTTTTGGTTTTTATTTTATTTGAAGGGAATGAAAACACTATTGCAAAGACAAAGAAAGAGGAATTTTGCAAGCATTTGATGCCTGACCTTCTTAAAACAAGAACAGAAAAACAATTTCCCTGGGATTTATGGGAAAATCGGCCCAATCCCTCAGTAGATTTTCCACAGAGAAACTCATTAATGAGACGGAGATTTTGTACACAACTCAACAGCTTAGACCAGAACAATATTTGGAAGAAGCTTTAAAAAAAAAATCCTCTGTGGATTTAAATTTTTTAAAAAAAGGTTTGATTGTACAGTAGTAAAACGAGTATTAGATTTAAAATGCCTTTTTTATACAGGGTTAAAAATTGTATTAAATACACCCTACCCACACGCAACATACACAAATGCTCCGTCAATTCTCATCCACCCCTGTGCAGATTGAAATGTCAGCAAGGCTTTGGACTGCAGTGCCTGGTGTTGGATCCTGGCTCAGGATTAATGCGCAAATGGGAAACAATGGAGCGTTTCCACTGTTGAGCTGAGGCCGCTTTTCCTCATCCCCTCCTACTGCTGCGACAGCAGGACATATGTGGCTTCTCCTTAAGAAGTGATGAGGACTTTGATGTACAAAGAGTAGCAGAGAAGGGGAAGCCAGAGAAAAAAAAACAAGACTTTTTCAGCCTTTCATGTCCCCAACACTCCAGTTTTGCCTTAAAAGCTGGGCACGTCTCTGAGCTTTGCCACCAGAGGTGTGTCGGCGCCGCAGGTTGTCGTGACAGCGGAGGTGTCGGCGGTTTGATATTTTGTTTCATGCTTTATTTTTTAGTTCCCCAGAGGTGCTGTTTGAGCTGGCACAAAGGAAGATTAAGAAAAAAAAGTCAACCTTTTGGATAACAAGTTCAGAAAGCTCGCAGCACCACTAGTTCATACTAACAGTAATTCTTTTCCGTTTGACGAAAATTTGTGCAATTATAATCCAGCTATGACTGGAGATATTTCAAGTTCACTATCAAACTATAAGGATGAAGTAGTGCTGATGTAATTAACTTTCAAATTAACTTTTTCTGCACTAAAAAGTTTATATTTTAAGCTATTTATGAAGCAACCTTCGAAACATTCTTTGGTTCCAACTTCTAAAATATGATTAATCTTTAACATGCTCATGATTCGAATGCATTCAACTGTTGATAAGCAGCCGACTCAAAGCTTGAGCTCTGGGATTGTTTCATGTTTGCTTTAATACTGTCAAACAGTTGAAATTATAGTAAGATGATTGACAGAAAATGACTCCAATATTTTGATAATTAATTATTTCATTCATTTAAACAAAAAAGGAAAGCTTTTATCAGTTCCACTTTCTCAAATGTTAAAGATCCATTCTCACTTTCACAGATATGCATCCAGGAAGGTCATGGTTTGAAACTTTGTTCATATCTTTGAAAATCTGAAAGGGTCCGAGAGGGTGTCGATAATAAATCTGGATGTTTTTTATGTTTAAAAAAAGAGAAAAAAAGAGAAAAAAAAAAAGAAAAAAAAGGAGAAAAAAAATCTGGATGTTCTATCATTGTGCCATGTCTTGTTTAACGCAGCTTCCTGCTGCGAGCTGCACGTTGTCTTCTCAGCATCGCAGACTTCCGGGAATGCACCCCGGGGAAACACAGAC
>OMMV01114596.1:0-10535 GCA_900302635.1 Chatrabus melanurus
ACAGACTCTAACCCAAAACAAAGACCCTAACCCTAAACACAGACTCTAACCCTAAACACAGACTCTAACCCTAAACACAGACCCAAACCCTAAACACAGACCCAAACCCAAAACAAAGACCCTAACCCTAAACACAGACTCTAACCCTAAACACAGACCCTAAACACAGACCCTAACCCTAAACACAGACCCTAACCCTAAACACAGACTCTAAGCCTAAACACAGACTCTAACCCTAATCACGGACCCTAAACACAGACTCAAACCCTAAACACAGACTCAAACCCTAATCACAGACCCAAACCCTAAACACAGACTCTAAGCCTAAACACAGACCCAAACCACAGACCCAAACCCTAAACACAGACTCAAACCCTAAACACAGACTCAAACCCTAAACACAGACCCAAACCCTAAACACAGACCCTAAACACAGACCCTAAACACAGACTCTAAGCCTAAACACAGACCCAAACCACAGACCCTAACCACAGACTCTAACCCTAAACACAGACCCTAACCCTAAACACAGACTCTAACCCTAAACACAGACCCTAACCCTAAACACAGACTCTAACCCTAAACACAGACCCTAACCCTAAACACAGACTCTAACCCTAAACACATACCCTAACCCTAAACACAGACCCTAACCCCAAACACAGACCCTAACCCCAGACCGGTTCTGCAGCTGTCAACTTTTCTCATCACACCAAATAAAATCCAATGATGATGATCTCAACACAAAAGTCTGACCAGCTCCAAATGACAACAGTTGCATTATTAAAATAAATAAATAAAATAAAATAAACAGATGAGTTGCAGTACTGCATTCTGACAGTAGACTGTGCACTAACATCAAAATAGACAGGACAAAACATGTTAAAACATTTAAAAACAGTGATTGTTTGAAATGTTTTGGGACTGAATCAGTTTAAAACCAAGACTAAGACCAAAAATGATCGTAGATGATGCTAGCAGCTGTTTGCTTGATTTAGCTTACCGAGCTAGCAGTCTCCCATGTACGTCAGATTTTACGGTAATATTTGACTGAAAAACACCAGGAAGTGGCCGTTTTATTCCCACAATATGACGTAAGAACTGATAAAATGATGTTTTGATGATAAATCACAAAGCAAAAAGTTATTCCAAACTAGAGTTAGCATCCTGTTAGCATCGGGAGCTGAAAGCCACAGGTGCCGCTAATTGGACTGATAAAAACTCGGCTGACCAGTGATTGGCTCCTGACAGGGAGAGAGGCGTGGCCAGAATTCAACGTAAATGATTGGATGAAGCGGCTGCAACTTGGATTTTCGTACGCATAGATATTTAAACACTAGATCCACGTAAGTCTTTGTCCATCTAGAACTAGAGCTCATATAGTTTGGTCAACATCACCGCCATATTGGGAAGGTAACAACGCACACGTGAACATAAATCTGTAGACTTCACTGGATAAATTCAGCTAATTTTCAATTTTCAACAGATTTTTACAAAAAAAAAAAAAACAGTTTACAGGCCTGAAGATACATATTTGTGACAATACTTTAAGTGTAAAAAAAAGTTTTATATTATCCGTCGTGAAAATAGTTACGGCTTACAGCTCCTTCAGTTATGTGCTTTTCCGGCAAAAAATTCAATCAACATGCTGGTTTTGTATTTTTATAGATTTCTAAACTAAAAATTTGTGCATTGACCCTAAATAGGCCATTTAACTAATCTTTTCCATTAAGGTTTTTTAAAATAAAAGTTGGATGTTCAAGCTGTAAGTAACGGAGTATGATTGGATGAAAAGTGCATTATTTATGTTCCGGGAAGGTGAAAACTTCTGGAATTGGACCTAGCTTATATCAGACTTCTGGAAATGCTCAAAGCTGTTGCACGCTTTTACGTTTTTCCAAAATTATTTCTTTTCAAATTTTCTAACTTTTTATGCCTTTCAGACAAATTAAACTCTCGCCATTTTCAAGGTTGCTAGGCAGCCAAGATGTCAGCTCAGAACCTCGCTCCAAATCCGGAAGTGCGCAGCGCCCTTCCAGAATTGGCGGTCAGTTTCTTTTTCTTTTCTTCGTGTTTGCCCACATTATCACACTGTGATGAACGCAGATATGACGACTGTCATTGGGAACGTTTTCACTTTCACCAGAGCAACAATTATTTTTATTTATTTTTTGCTTATCAACACGCTGCACCTGCAGAAAACTAATGCAATAGCACGCAATGCCATGTGACACACAAAAGAGGTGGAGCCAGGGCAGGCAGCCAAACGCATCAACTTTCTCGCTTGTGCAACCTGAGGGCACGCCAGACGACTCCTGTGGCAGCTTCGCCTTCTTACATGGACTTTTTTTTGGTTTTTTCTTTGTGTAATTATTCCACAAACTCATCAGTGGCCCTCGGGCCCCCAGTTTGAGACCACTGATTTAAATAGTTCAAAAACAGCAGGTTTAAACGCTCTCAAACCACAGAGGTTTTAACCCAGGCTCGTCTTAGCCAGATCAAAATATCCGCTTTGGAGCCAGCGTGATATTGGACTGTTGTCCACTCGGCATTCTTCTGCAGTGACTAATTCAGCAGATTCCTCTGCAGGGAGAGAGTGGACTCGCCTAACACACGCTGCGCCTTGGTGGTCCTCACCTCGTAGTAGAAGTGCATGTTGATGTCCTGTATGCGCTGAGGTGCAGGAGACACTGTGGATGTCCACAGTGCTGGTCCATCCAGCAGGAGACACGCCATCGTCCTCACAGGGACTCCATCAGTAACCCAGGAGGAGCACGCTGTGGATGTCCTCCTTTCTCCTGATGTTTATCCTCTCTCTCTCTCTCCTGCTGCTGGTGTTGCACTTGACATTACTCCTCCCCTCCTCACATGATTTCAGTCCTTTGTACCTCCCTTTTTCTGTTTGCTTCCACTTCCTCTCTCTTTTTTCCACTTCTAGTGCACTTCTATTTTCTCCCCTTTTGTTATTTGCTCGATGAAACTGGGGCTGACAAAAACATCTGAACATAAAGAGTCCTCCTCAACAACATGACGACTTCCTCACAAAGCAGAGACCTCTTAAAGGCACACTAAAAAGAAAAATCCACTTTTTAAACTTTCTGTCTCGTGTCCATTCTCGGAGTATTCTGCTTGTTGTTGGTACATTTAGAAATTTTTTTTTTTATGTGTTTCGACTGTAAAAGTACAGAAAGCTGCACTGTCAAATATTGTCCACTAGATGGCTGTAGAGGGCCAGTTTGAATTTTGCATCTCTTAACAACACTTAACATTCAGCCTCAGTGCATCATGGCCTACACAAAGATTTATGATAGCCATCCCAGGGTGGCACCTATAGCCAGGTAGGGGTCAGTGAAGGATTACCCAGGGGGTCAAAATTTAAAAATCCTCCAATCATATTGAAACATATACCATAGTATTTGTCTGATCATAGGGATTCCAAAAAGGTATAGTTTAGACTATCTATGACTGAATGTTATGGAGTTATGGGGTAAAAACAGCAAAAATGGTGACAAAGGTCAATTTCAGTTTGAACAGGGGTCAAAAATTAAAGTTGCTCCAATTTTGGTTAAAAGTGATGCAAATTATTGGTTGAGCTAATAGGATCAATAAATGGAATAGTTTTGACTGTGTTGAATGCTTTGGTCTCCATAACATAACAAATGGTGCAAACTCATCCTTTTTAAAAACCACAGGTCACTTTATTGCATCACAAATTGTACCAGCCAATTACAGCCCACCTCAGATTTGAACAGGGCCAATCAGAGGTGGCAGTGGGCGTGGCTCAATGACTGCTTCCTTTGTACCTAAACTTTTTTTTTTTATTGTGGACAAGCTGTATCAGGCGTAATGTTAGTTATAGATTCATATGATTTGCCTTAAACTTTAAAGTTAGCTCCATGGCAACGTGTTTTTTATCAGAGTCCCCACAAAGACAAATAAACAGGAATGGGTGTGTGTGTGTGTGTCTCTAATAGGAAGGATGCAATTTAATGAGAGGATGTCATTATGGAGCCGGAACATTAAACAGTTTCCTCTATAGTCCACCTGAACTCCAACACATAATTACGTGTGTGTGTGGGCACATAACCACACTTGTGAGGACCCTCACTGCCATAATCCACTCCCAGGCTGAGGTGATCGATCATCTGCAGGTTTTCACTCTCATCAGTCCGTTAGCACGGCAAAACTCTAAACCGGTCCTCCCAAAGGTAGAAATCCACGCGCACATACTGTACACACACACAGTAATTACGGCGTGAACACTAAAAACGGCGAGTCTCAGCGGCCGAGCTAATTATTCCCCGGATGCCGCCGCAGTGATCGTGTTCGGGGAAGGAGAACAAACACACGGAGTGAAAAGGCCACAGACGAGCAAACGGCAACGCTCACCACGCTTTTTCCGAATGAACACGCAGCTCGCGTGTTGTCAGTGCGGCGCTAATCGCCAGGCGTTAACGTTACAAACACAAGATTCATTTACTGCGGCAAACAAGGCTAATTTTACAAAATTCCATCACATGCCAAGAAAGCAGCTCTGAAGCTCATTTGTGAGTCAGCTACTGTAAATACGTAAGCTAGCTTGCGAGGTGAGCCGCCGTGTTAAGTCCTAGGCTAGCGAGCTAGCTCTGCGCTACATGAGTAACAACCTAATTTCACTGGTTTCTTCAAAACGTTTGTTTTTTAAGGAAGTGGGCGGTCACACGAGATACTGGCAAAGCTTCTTTTTTTTAAAATCCACGATCAAAACTGTTGTCATCGTGACGCTAATCGCCACGTGCAAATTAAGAATTGTGAAACGTTAACTGTATGGTCAACTCGATAGCAATTAGCCGTTAACAATTCTTAATTTGGGTGATTAGTCAATATTCCGACGGCCCGTTGGTCCGAAAATTGTTTAAAATGGTTCTATGCAGTTCAAACTTAGTAAAATGGAGCAAAATAGAGTTACTTTTAAGGGACCCGTCCTATAGGTAGAAATATATATAAAATACCCAAAAAGTAAGGATTTTATTTGTAAAATTGGGGGGCAAGCCCGCAAAACCCCAAAATTTATTATAATTATTAACCATAACCCTAATTTTCAGACCAATGGACTTTCGGAATAATGACCCATCCCCCCAAAATTCCATGTTTGCTTCAAACTGGCTTGTTCTCGATTTAGCTACACGCTAGCTAGCTTGAGTCATTATAATAGCTGGCTTAGGCTAGCTAGCTAGCGCACTGCCTTCTTGAAAAATAACCACGACTTGACGGCACAAACAACAAAGAGGAACAGGTTTGTTTGGTGTTTTTTTTTTTTTTAACCAATAAAAATAATTTATTTATAATGATATAATTTCATCACATTTGGCGATGCAGAGCTGCGGAGGGAAGCGTTTCCTCGCAGCTACACATCACGCCATCAGATGGGGCAGGGGAAACAGAGGTTATTCAATACATACACGGAATATTCCTTTAAATATGTCTTTTTCAATGAGGAATAACAAAAATAGAATCATTCCAATAGCTGTTTGTCTCTCTTTATCTGTCTTCATAAGCTGCCTGTACAGCCCCCGAACGAGCGTTAAAACTGAATTTGGACACTTTGTTTTACGTTAGGCGGCGCGCCACAGGGGCGGGGTTTCTTACAGGTACAAGAGAAATGTCCAAACATACAAACCCCGCCCCCCTGGGGACAGTCAACAGGCTAAAACAGGTGTAATAGGACTTTTGTTGGCCCAAATCTGCAGCCACACTTTGTCCCTCGCTCTATTTTAGTTGATTTCATTTGATTGGCTGTTATCCAGGTCAATATAAAGCTGGACCGCACGCATCAAATTATTACATGAGGGAACTCAAATCTGAAATTTCAAAAAAAAAATTGACCAAAAAAAAAAAAAAAAAAGCTCATTTTCAAAGTGCAGGAAATGAACGATTGATTCACACACACAAAAAAAAAAAAAAAATACATCATCTGTCAATAACTTTGACGTTTTGCTGAGGTTTGGGCGTAAAAGTCGCCGCCGCTCGACACCAGTTTGGTTTGTCGCACCCAACGTGGCGCCGATCTCTGCGTTAACTCCACATTAAAGTCTCTACAAAAGCAAATAAAGCAGCACTCATTGGAGCACACTCTTCTGCCCAAAAGCAAACAAATTGTCAGGTTTGAATCGTAGTCCGGATCTGGACAAAACTGTTGAGACACTCGTCGTAAAAGTTTTCCGTAGATACAGCATACACGTATCGTTATAACAATTATCAAAAAACACGAGCGTTGAAGAAAGTGACGACTTGTGTGTCTGCACTGTGATCGTGAGCAAGACTATTTTTTAAAAAACAGCCAATATTTTCAACATGATTTGTAAAATAATAATAATAATTACACTTTTGGAATAATCCTAACAAATTGGAAAACCAGCGGGGTTAACACTTGTTTTCATTAATAATTATTCTGCGAATTATTTTTTGTAGATAACCAATTTAACACAAATTTACAAAAGTCCAAAATGTCATCTGAAATTTTTTTGGTCAAATCAACGCTCCAAAACCCCTAATTCAGCAGCCCCGTGTGTGGAAAAAGCAGGGGTTTTTTCTCAATAAACAATCCATTAATTATCAATATAGTCAATCACTTAATTGATTATTGCTTCCAGAAACAAGCAAACAAGCACATAACCATCTACAATCCAGGAATACGGATTTTAAGCAGTGACGGCTTCAAGGGGAACAGATTTTTTTTCTTTTGCATGTTTAATTGTGCAGAACGTTAAAATCTATAAGTATGTGATTTTAAAAAACAACATTTTATTGCATTTTGCTGCAACATTTGTTCTACAACAGTAAAAGTGCATTTGCACCGTCAACAATTTAAGAGAGACCTGTAAATGTAACTTAAGTTCTTTGTATCATTTAACAATAACACGTCTGAAATTAACGTGTCCCTTAAAAGAATAAAATATGTGACTTTGAAATTACTTTTTTTTCTTCTTTTTCCTGTGTGTCATTTACGCACAAACTGTTCTACACACCCGTAGTCGTTATGGCTGCAGTGTAGCGTAATCGCAGATCTACGCGTGGACGCCGTAGCATAGCCGTATCACTGCTTAAAGTCCTTAATACCAGATGTTCACAATAAACCTTTTTGTGCGCGGTTCCTTTCTCCTGGTACGTGGCATCAAAGTCGTACTTTTGCAGAAAGTAGTTCCAACAGTTAATTCTTCTAGAATTGTAAAGATACATTGCTGTTGACATTTTATGAACACGTTTCCGGTACGTTTCGAGTCGTGAATCCAAAACCTCAGCAACACACAAACACACACAAAGTTATCTGGAGCTCAAAAGGGGAAAAACAAGTTTAAATTTGCTTTTAAATAACAAGTATTGCAATAACGAACATTCTGATTTGTAAATCTGGCAACAACACAACAACTTCTTACGGGGCAGCTAGCCGTACCGCTGTGCTTATGTTGAATTCACGCTCCATGTTTAAACACACGTTTGGTGAAAACATAAATGTTTTAAAAAGTGCATTTTTTTTTTTTGCTCAGGTCAGAAATCTGCCCTCAATATTTTAGATAAATGTGGATTGTTGTGTTTATTTTTAAAGCTTTGGTTTTAATAATAAAAGTTTTGAATTCTATTGTAGCTTTATTTATATTTAATACCTTTTTTCTTTTGTATTTTTGCAAACTCTGGACTGACTTGCAGTCTAAAGTGACGTATCCGAGGGGGAAGTTTGTTTCGGGTTTTGGTTTATAATTTAAATTTTTTTTTTTTTTTTTTACTGTAAACTTGGATTTGCTCAGTTTAACTGAATAAACTTTGTCCTGTCTGTTGGCTAAGAAAAACTGTTGTCCAGGTGGAGTCTACAACTCTTGACTTGTTTCTATAGAGATTTCATTCACAACATCATTTTACAGGATATATATTTAATCTGAATTAAAATGATGTTGTCATGGTAACCCCCAGAATCAAACCTTCCTCCGTATTGCATAACAGATTAAATATTCTAAATATGCTTCTCGTCATATTTCGACTCTTTTTTGCACTTCATAGAAACGACTTTTTTCATTATAATATTAACTCATTTTGCAGTCTGGTGTTTTAGTCACACGTGAATTTATGGGCTGAAGGTAAGACACAGCCTCATTGGTTGGTTAAACTGCAGTGGGTGGGGCCAAAGCTAACGGGTTCTCAAGAAACGGGCGGCGCTTCAGCTACTGTGTCGTCGCTACGTTACAAAGACAAACTGTTTTATAAAAATCGCTAATTAGGTGGCAGGTTAACGTGATATAATGAACACATATTAGTAGAATACAAACAATCTAGAGCCAGCTAACTACCGAGCTAGCATTGGCGAGTTATTGTCGTGACTAGGACAGGCTGGCTAGCTAGCTAAGTAGCAATTATTGACAATTATTGTCTCACATCGTTGGACGCGCTCTTGACAGCACGTGGAAGTAGCTCTAATTTTTAACCAGGAACGCCCAATCCGTTGAGCCACAAAGTTGAGCGTAAAAAGGGATCGGTTTACGTCAACATTTTGGCAGTAAACTTTCAGCGTGAACTTGAATCAGTTTGGCACAATTTCAACGCAACTCAGTCAACAGATATGAGTGGAAGGTTTTTGGAAAGTATGGGACTCTCTCGTGACGTAAAGTCTGGCTCAGTTAGTGCGCTATATGCAAATACGATGATGCAGCTATATATGTATTTTAGCAAGCCAATTTAAGAACGCTTAATCTGATTTTGATCAAACTTAGCAGGTACATTGGGCCGGTTAATGGGAAGAAGTGATTTGATTTTGGTTCGGATTGGTCAACGATCGAAGTCAGAGGTTAAAGGTCAAATTTCCGGCCCCATGCTAATATATAGGAAAATTGTTAATTTTATAGAAATGTGTTCATATATTTTATTAGCGACCCTGACTGATTAAAAGCTCAGGGATCATTATCTCTACATGCCTGATAGCTTCTGGTCTCCTTTTTTTCAAATGTGTATTGTGAAGCTACAGTTCTTCTTCTATAACGATGGCTATGACAAAATAGGTGAAAATTACAAAAAAGTGGCACACAATTTGGCACCTGCAACTCAACCAATGAAATTATCTGCTTCAGGGAAACATTTGCACTGAGAAAACCAAAATGACAATAAGAAACTATTTTCTCCCTATAAAGAGATATGACACTTTTTGTACCGCCGTTTTTTCCCCCCCCATTAAAGCAAGACGTGACGTATTGATGATGAGCACCATCTGTCTGCACACAAACGAGCCGAACACCGCAAGTTCCTGAACGCATCGTTTCTGACAGCCGACTCTTTTCGAATCCTTTTTTTTTTTTTTTCCTTTTCTTTTTGGAAGCATCGCCGTCACGTCTGCACATCGCATCTTTAACAAGGATGGAAATGCACTCACACTGTTTAAAAAAATAATAAAATACTGTAAAAGTGAAACATTTTTACACGTTAAACCAGCCACACTCTGCATGCACCGATATGAATGCAGATTTGGGCGAATATGTATTTGGTACATATATGAGAGGCACCAGCTTAAGGTGAACTAACTGCACTCTTATACGTCACAAATTTTGGCCAGATTTTTGCAAAGGATGCCTTTGTGCATGTACTATCAAGGCAGCTGAAACTTAAAAAAACAAACAAAAAAAAAACATTAAAAAAAACACAGAGGTGCTGAAACACCTGTAATCAGTATGCAAGGCAAACAAACACAGTTTTACAGCTTTATCTTTTCTTTTTTTTTCATTCACAAAATATTTAAAACAAGCGTCACTTGACGAGTCATAAATGATGATAATTTATGCATTTTTAAAATCTTTTTTCTTTCAGGATGATGGAATACCTGAATAACCGTTGTACAGAATAGAGATTTGTTTGTTTGTTTTTTTTAAACTCCAGTCATTTCATGTGGTTTCCCCACGTTGTAGCCACTAGGGGGAGCTCTGACTCAATAGCACCGAGGGATAGTTGGCCAGCTGGGGAGTCGAGAGATGAAAAGTCCACCTCCATCCTTCCATATGGTCCATCCGAATCGGGATAAAACCGGTTGGTTTTAGAGCCAAAAAATCGCCCAAAAATCCAGATTTATTCGATCGTCCACACGAGCTGAGGGCTACAGGGCCGAGAGTCCAAAGTTCCTTTAAGCAAAAACACATTCAAGCCCTGCATGTCCTCGTGTTTGTGCACGGATCCCATCCTTCCTTCATCCGTTCGCTCATTCATCCGCGCTAATTCTATGTTACAAGGGTACTGAAAAGGAAGGGAAAGTATAAAACCTATCAAAGTAAAACCACGGGCTCTATTTTCTTAACAGTCGCTCGTTGACATTCATCCGGTGTTGCGTCGTTTTGCTGAACTCAGATGCATAGACTGAATGCAGGGGAGGATGGAGAGGCGGAAGGTTACGGGAAAGAGAGGATGGAGGAAAGGCAGAGGTGCAGCAGCAGCAGGGAGACGGGGCGAAAAGAAAACGGCGGCGAGGCTGCGCTACGCGGAAACAGAGTCATATGTGCCAGAGCAGAATGAAAGAGAGAGACAGA
>OMMV01114752.1:0-11413 GCA_900302635.1 Chatrabus melanurus
TGGCGTCCGGACAAAGGTAAAATCCTCCAATCATATTGAAACATATACCATATTATTTGCCTGATCATAAAGATTCTAAAAAGGTATAGTTTGGACTATCTATGACTGAATGTTATGGAGTTATGGGGCAAAAACAGCAAAAATGGTGACAAAGGTCAATTTCAGTTTGTACAGGGGTCAAAATTAAAAGTTGCTCCAATTTTGGTAAAATGTGATGCAAATTATTGGTTGAGCTAATAGAGTTTTAAAAAGGAATAGTTTGCACCATCTGTTATGCTTAGTTATCATGTTATGGGGGAACATATGTCATAGTGTCCAATGGACGTTGACCTAGTTTGACCTTTACTTTGGAGACCAAGCATTCAACACAGTCAACACTATTCCATTTATTGATCCTATTAGCAGGATAACCAGTTTGCTTGTGGCAGCTAAGATGGCAATTTGAATTTATGACTGCTGGATGGCGAGTTTAGTCCACGGACCAATAAGTTCAATATTGACAATAATAAAAACTCTCCATACCCCAGCACACATGTGGCTTTTACCTGTTTTTGTCAATAACGTGGCAGATGATAAGTGGTGCGAGGAGGAACAGACTGTTACCGGCCACAGCGTTCTCCGTCGGGACATCAATCTGGTGGATGGGAATCACTTCGCCCTCGGGTGTAGTCGTCTTCCTCACCACCTGAACAATGATAAAAGGCTAACGTGAAACGCCGAAGTTTCTCTCTGATGGGATTATTCTCTGGATTAAATGACGTCTCCACGGTGACGGCTGAACCAGAATCTCACCTGTAACCTGACCGTCGCTCCGATAATCATGCTCTTCCTCAGGTCTCCGATGCGAATCATGAAGCACAGGTGGTTGTTCCTGACTGCGATGACAGCGTGGCGGCTGAAGATCAGCGTCTCTGCTCGCCGGTTGGACTGTGCCGTCTTCATAAAGATGCATCCTGTGGACATGTGAACAGTTTTACATTCAAGACGACAGTTGTCCATCCTGTGCTGAAATAAAACTGGACACGTTGGACTGCAAAAACAGGTATTATAGAACTTTTCACATCATACTTTAACATTCTGCCCTCAAACCTTTAGTTTACCAAGGACTGATGAGGCCCAGCCAAATGCCTAGCTATCTTCAGTCCTGCTCATTTCAGACAATCTCACTTGCTGTTCAGCCTGGACTTCATTTCCCAGAAGCATTTTAAGTCTAAGATGATTTTACTCCCAATAAACCCATTTCCACCGCAGGAACAGTGATTTACGGGACTTTTCAGGGGCAAGATAAGTCCCAGCTCCAGGGTAGGTACTTCTGAGCAGCCCTGAGAAGCCATTTGTCCGGGGCTAGACGCTGATTGGTCATTGAGTCACACAGAAGACGATAACAACAAGCGCCAAGCCAGACTAGCAAAACCAGAGCAAGAGAGAAGAATCGAGCAAGAGCAAGAGCAGAAGAATCGAAACACAATGGATAGGAGAGGCGACAGATGGACTGACATGGAGGTACAGCCATTGTTGGCTTTCTTCTCGATGGACGAGGTCCAGCAAGGATTCGAGTCCATGAGGACGAGTAAGAAAATCTATGTTGCAGCCAAAACCATCGCTGAATTATTACAACACTGCATACATAGCTGCATGAGCCCGGCGGGTCTTCACCGCAATGGAGACACAGCGGCTGAGAAAACCAATTACAGGGCAGTTCCTGTAAATGTTTGCGACGTCTTGGAAGTAGGTCAACTTCCGGCGGTGGAAACGGACCGATTGTAAGTTCGTCAGTCACCTCAACTTTAAGATGTTTTTAGTAAACAAGGCGGTCTCCAGCTCCTCGAGAGAACCCGCCCTTTTTGGGCCCTTCTGAGGATGAGGTCCCTGACCCAGGATGCGGTTTCTTACCCAACATGATGGCATTGATGATGAGTCCCACTATATTCTGCAAGATGAGGACGGTGATTGCAGTTGGACACTGTTCTGTAATCATGCGTCCTCCAAAGCCGATGGTGACCTGAACCTCGATTGAGAACAGGAACGCTGAGGTGAATGACCTGAGGGAGGAATTCAGAAATATCTTCAGTCATGTCTCGTTGACCATTGACACAATAGAGTCAGGGTTGGTTACCACCGTTTTGGATTTTGATTCAATGCTTCCTGTGAGCAGTGGATTCTCAGCAGCAGCAAGAATGACAAATGGATCAGAATGAAGAGAAACTTGAAAACTACTGTTGTCATCATGGGTCAGTGCCCTAAGCATTTTGGATTCAGAATCTTGGAGTGAATTTAAGTTCATTTTAATGTAATTCGCAGTGATCAGTAGATTAGCAAGAAGGCAAACAATTTGCTCAAATATCTCGCATTGATTTTTTTTTTTTTTAAGCTTTGACACATTTGTGACACTCGATCACAAACAGTGCTGATACCATTGACCTTTGAGGCGATTGAAGTATGCAATGTACTTCTAAATTTGGTGGGCAGAGGACAACACAACAGATACTATTTTCACTGTTGGGCCTCAAAAGAAGAAGAGAAGGGAGAAATAACAGGAAATCATTTGGGGGAGGGGGGGGGAGAGTCAAGGATCATTTTGTATTGAGACAGGACAGTCACAGCCTTGAGCCCTTGATGATCCAAGGTAAGATTTTTTTTTAATGATTTCTCTATCCTGAAAAGAAATGTCACACTGCTTTGCTTTTTTTCTCTTTTCTGAAAAAATAGACTGATGGCATGGTACTTTCACTGCTGTGGACTCTGGTGTGGATTTGGTGGATTATAATCAGGGTGCTTCATGTAATCTCATTTGGTTAGCCATTGTTATGGTTGAGCAATATTTTAGAGAAGTGAATTTCCATCAAAATAAGGCCAAAGTCCATAAGCTCTTCCCAAATGACTCTCGATCGATCTCAAAGGCCTGGGACCCAGAGACATGACTGTCACTGCCAGATATCTAAAAGTAATGACATGTGCTATATTAAAAAGTTATCCTGTGAATAGCGCCCCCTATGGGACAAGAAAGCAATAGCTTCCAAGCTACACAACAGGTCTCCCTTACTTGTCGTTCCATCTCTTTCTTTCTCCTAAACTGAAAAAAGGAGAATGTGAGGTGGGAAAAAAAGAACTTTATCAAACATTTTAAAACTTTGTAAAACTTTTTTAAGGCATTAAAAGTTCCGCCTTTTCCCTTTAATCCCAAAATATCTTCAGTCCAGTTCTTACTTACTTGACATCGGTGACGCAGTGGGTTCTGTTGGGCCGCTCTGGGTCCAGATCTCCGTGCGCAAAAGCCACGAGCCACCAGCTCATGGCGAACAGCAGCCAGCTGCTGACGAACGTCGTGGTGAAGATGACGAGCGTAAAACGCCATTTCAGGTCCACCAGAGTGGTGAAGACGTCCTGCAAGAAGCGGCCCTGTTCGCGAATGTTCTTGTGCGCCAAGTTGCACGAGCCGTTTTTGGCGATGAAGCGCGCTTTGTTCACGCGGTCCCTGAACACCGGTTTACGCGGCAACCGGGACAAGAGCCCCGGCAGACCGAACTCCTCTGGGATTATGCTTTTTCTCGCCAACATCTTCTGCTGATCCAATGATGATCAGAAAAAAGAAAAGAAGTAAAAAAAAAACCGCAACACGCCAGTTTTTAGTTTGTAGTCAATGCGTCCTGGCGCACGGAAAGAGTGCGGCCACCTGCAGAAAACGCGCTAACTGCCTTTACTCTGCGCACAATTGGGGCCGTTTGGCAGCACGCCGCCTCCGCTCCGCTCCTCTGGGGGCTGGGATGGTTCTTCTGTTGACGTAGACCAGAATCCTGAGTCCAGACCCGGGCAGACCAGAGTCTGCTGCCTTCAAGAACAGCTCATGGCCTGTCTGAATTAAAGATGTTACTCAGAACAGCGTGCGTCAGAAGCCCTCCCAACATGCATTTATAACTTTAAACATAAAAGGTGTTAAAATCCTTAATTTCAACCATCTGTCACTTGCATCGAGTCTTAAAAATCATCAAATTAAGTTGTTTTACAGTTTAACTGATAATTTAACACATTAAAAGTTTAATAGAGGATTTATACAGTGCTAAATCACAACATAACATTTACCCACCCCATGAGCAAACACATTAGGGACAGTGGGGAGGAAAAACTCCCTCAGGAGTACAGGAAGAAAGTAGACCAGACCCTCATGCAGACCAGACTCAGTGGGGTGACCATCTGCTTCGGCCAGACTTACAAAACGGAACAAAAGCACAAAACAAAATTTAAGGTTTAAGCAGCAGGTTCCTTTGGGTTTTTCCAGTTGCTGGGGTCCTCGGCACTAATACGCGTGCTTGCTGGATCACTGAAGAACACCACATGGTCATAGTTGACATTCCGTCAAATTGCAAGTAGTACACCTCATTGGAGTCTCCCTAAACCGTGCATCTGACACAAAGTCATTCCAGCAGTAGTCAAGGATCCTCTGCAGAAACCTAGTACCAAAAACATCCAGTCGTCACCTTAGGTTGCTAGTTAGCGTCCAGGTCTCACAACCATACAGTAAGACAGGAAGCACCAGGACCCTAAAGACTTGGACCTTTGTTGTCCTGCAAAGGTATCAGCATCACTAAGCACCTCTGTTCAGCAGCCTCATGGCTACATAACCGCTTCCCAGGCGTCTCTCGGCCTTAAAGGCTGAAGTTGTAGACATGAATGTCACTGCAGAGATGAGTGAATCTTAGTCTTGATCCAGGATAATTCTAAACCCAGACACTCAGACTCCTCACTCAGCTTCTCAAGTGCTGCAATCAGGCCATCCATTGATTCCACAGCATCGTCCACAGTCCTCACTGACAAAGGCACCCAAATTCCTAGACTCTACAACCCTACCCCACACCCCGTACATGCAAACATTGAACAGCGGAATGAGAACACATCCTTAATGAACACCAGAATTCACTGGGAAGAAGTCAGAGACTCTGCCTCTCATTGGGGATCCCACAAATATCCCACAGAGCAGCCCATCCAACCGAGTCAAATACTTTGTGAACATCAACATAGGCTGCAGAGAAGCAGTGCCAATATTCATACCTGTGTTCAGTGAGTACTCGCAGAGCTAGGCTGTGGTCGATGGTTGACTTGTTGAGCATAAAGCCAGACTGCTCTGGTCGGCACTGAGAGCAGTGTAATGCCTCTGTAGTTACTGCAATCCAGACCATCACCCTTTCCTTTCCAGAGAGGAACGACAAATCCTTTCTTCCAGTCCTTTGGGATGATACCCATCTCCCTAAGACTGCCTGCGACTCCAAGGGAACAACATCTCCACCCACCTGAAGGGGTTCAGCCCTGACACCACAGACCTCTGGAGCATTACCCCTCCTCAGAATCCTGGTACCAGAGGGTGCTTTCTCACATGGATTGAGTTAAGTGATCATTTCTATTATTTATTCTGTTATCAACATTCATGTTAGATTGAAGTTGAGGGTGATTTTAAGTCATTTTTAAATTATTCTTTGGCAGAAACAGGCATAATAACAAAAATGTTTTCATTCGTCTGTGTGCGTGTGCCAAATCATGGCGCACTTCATTAAGACGGCAACCAAAGTCTACTTTCTTTATCAATTAAACTATAAAAATGTCAGAAAACAGCAGAGAAAAGCAACACATTCTTAATTGGGAGAATCTGAAGTCAATTAATTATTACAAATGTTCCTCAATGTATTCAATTACAAATTATTTATCCAACTATTTAAACAATTATTTCAGCTCTACACTCCATTATTGGTTTTAGACATATAGAGTACACTGAGAAAAAAAGAAGCATGACTTAATTTTTTTTTTAATCACAATTAAATACATCAGAAAATTATGTTATTTGGACACATTCTGATCATGTTCGACCAATGCACATATTTAAATAATCCAAAGCCAACAGACTTTTTTCAGTGTACACATACATGCAATTAATAGTTTTTTAAGTTATACGTTTACACATTTTACCCATAAGTCCTGTGATATATCTGAGTAGTTGTTGGTTTGCATCTTAAAGAACAAAGTAGTAGTAAAATTACAAATAAATCAAAAGTACAATTTGAGACTTTTCTGCTAAACAAAACAATTTATACAAAACTGACAAAAAACTTAAGTCTGCAAAACAATTCCTTACATTAAAAATATTTATTGCAAACTGGAGTTTAAATATCACATTTCTGTTAGGTTTTGCTGCCTTTTATCTTTAGCTGTGCTTTTAAAAATAGAACATTTATTTTTGATCAATTTGGAACCTAGTCAGCAGGTGTCGCTATATAGCAACACATGGCATGAATCAAACAATGAGGCTCCATTCATTCAACAACATTTTATTATCATTTAACATGTAAAATTAGGCACACACACACACACACAATAACGCTTTGCTAAATGTTTAAAAATTCTATGACAGAATGTGCACTCATGACAAACACAATTATCATTTTAAAAATCATTTACAATTAAGCTGTACTTGTGAAAAAAAGGCTGTAAGTTGCATTATTTAACAGTCATATGTGCACTCATGATGGGAAATACAACTCTATAAAAGTAGGATACCGACACGTGTGCATAGTTGCAACAGTTACTGTGTTGTTGTGTGTCCACATCTGGTGCACGAGTCGCCTCACATTCTCATCCATGTGGCGCATTTGTCATGTAAAATATTCATTTGTTCCCAAAGTACAAAAGAAAGCGTGTAAAAAATGATGTTAAAAATGTAATATCTGTTTGCAAAGCGTCAATCTGAGGGGAAATCCACTGCATTAAGAATACGAATAATGCAAATTTAACAGTGAAAGCAAAAACAAGCAATATTTAGTGTTTCAGCACACAAGTAAAGACACATTAAATATGCAAATTGTAATCTGTTTTTGCATATCCTAAAAAAAACAGTAGGAAAAGTCTCCCTTACACTCACTGTGCTTTTTGTCTGGTTTGTACACTGAGAACATTCTAAGTGCAGAATTGGATTAGTAACAGTCTGCAGGTTGTGGCTGGCGAATGCAGATACACAATTACAGTCGTACGACACATAGAGATGGACACGTGTGCAGAAAACTAAACACAGCGGACTGATGAAGTGTTTGTATTGCTAAGACCGTAATGAAGCCGAGGATCAAAGAACAAGAAGAACCCAAACATTAACACGGGACAAGATGGAGAAGTTGGAGCGACTGCAGACACACGAGATGTGAAAGACAAACGGAGGCATGTGACACAAAAGAGGACTCGGGTAGTGTCTGAAGAGTAGTGCAAAGTGTGCTTCTATTTTATGAGGAACAAAATGAGACAGTTGCTGGTGTAATTCTTACACAGAAGTATCAGGTGTAGCACACGGAGAAGATGCATCACAAGTCTCAAGTCATGTTCACAATCAAAGCAAGAACTCTCAAAAAGCTCGAAGTCGAGACCAACAATTATCAAGACCAACAAGCTCCAGTTCCATGTCAACAAACCGCAAACTGTGTCCCAAACAAAGCCCAATAAATCCCAAGTCAAGATTAACGAGTGTCAACTGAAAAGCCAACAAATCTCAGGTCAAAACTAGCAAGTCTTGGGTTCCAAGCAAAGACAAGCAAATCAAAAATTAAGACCAAACCTGTAAGTCAAGACCAAGCCCCAGTTCCACATCAAAAGTCAGAAGCAAAGACCAATAAATTCCAAGTCAAGACCAACAAGCTTAAGCCCCAAGAAAAGACCGATAAACCCAAATTCAAGACTAAAGATCAACAGATCACAAGTTAAGACCAGTAAGCTTGAAATCCCAAACAAAGCCCATTAAAATCCAAGTCAAGACCTATCCTATATAGGCCCTGAAGGCCTGTTGGTGCCGGTGCTTATCTCCAGATTCCATAGCGTAAAGTGGATGAGAGTCTACAACTCTCCCCCTGGACAGGACGCCAGTTACTTCCCCAGCAAAGGCTGGTTCCCACTTACAGCTGGGTGGACTGGGACAATGCAGATTAAAGGACTCATCCAAGGACACAGACAAGTAGCATGAGCAGGATTCGACCCCAGGTCTACATAATGGCAGGCCAGCTCCTTATCCACTAATCTACCTGCTCTACTATAAGTACTATAAGATCTACTGTAAGTCAAGACCAACAGGTGTTAATTGAACACCAACATATTCCAGGTCAAGACCAACAAGTCTTTAGTACCAATTCAAAACCAGTCAAGCCCAAGTCTCAAGCCATGTTTTTAGTCAAGAGATCCAGGTCATTACCAACACATCTACATTTAGTCCCAAATCAAGATCATTCGTTCGTTGCTGTTAAGGGTCATGGGGGGTGGGGCTATCTCAACGGTCACTCGGTGAAAGGTGAGGTACACCCTGGTCAGACCGCCAGTCAATCGCATTCCTGTCCAACGTGTACCCCACCGTTTGCCTTTCGACACATATAGGCAGACAAACCCATTCACACCTACGGCCAATTTCAGAGTTTCCATTTCCTTGAACCTACATGTCTTTGGAAGTGGGAGGGAACTCATGCAAACACAGGGAGAATATACAAACGCCACACCGAAAGGACCAGGTCCGATTCAAACCCAGGACTTTCTCCCTGTGAGGCAACAGTACTAACCACTAAGCCACCATGCTGCCCAAATCAAGATAATTAAATTTCAAATCAAAACCAGCAAATATGAACTGAATATTAATAAATCCTAAGTCAAGACCATTGAGTGTCAAGTGACTGTCCAAGTCGAGATCAACAACTCACAACAAGCACCAAGTCAAGACTATCAAGTGCGAAAACCAACAAGTCCCAGGTTATGGCCAACAAGTTTCAATTTACAGCCTAAATCAAGACCAACAAATGTCAAGTGAATACTAAAAAAGCCCCAGACCAAGACAAGTATCAAGGCAAGACCCAAAATTGCCAATCGTAGACAAACATTCCAGGCCAAGACCAACAAGTCCCAAGTCAAGACCAACAAGTACCAAGTCCAAAAATAAGAAAATTCATATCAAGAACAACATGTCGACCAACAAGTTCCAAGTAAAGATGAACAAACCCCAAGCCAAGACAAAGGAACCTAAAGTCACGTTCCAAATCAAGACCATAAGGCTCAAGCCAGAACTGTCACGTTAGGGTCCCGTCAAAAGCCAAGACAAATGAGTATTAAGCTAAGACAAATAATTCACGAAATAAAGACCAACATTTCAAGTCAAGACCATCAACTCTCAAGTCAAGATGTGTCGTCTTACATCGGTAACTTGAGTCTATGCCTCCGGTATTATATAACAGAATGAACAGTGCATGAGAATAAATCACACAAGGCATTTAGGGATAATGTCAAAAAGCAGAAACTCCTTTAGTTGAAATATCTGTTTTTTGTTGGGGTTTTTTTTTTGCAATTCTGACAAAATTCACTTTACAAAGTTATTGAAAAATCTCACTGAAAAGCAAATTATCATTCATCACAATACAAAGGATTAAAAGCTCCACAGCCTGGAAGAAATGACCTCATTCATTGAACAAACAGTAAAGAGTGAAAAGTGTGTCCAATAAATATTATCTACTTTGATTTTAAGATTCTGACACCAGCACCACTAAACGGTGCTGTGAAATTATGGTTTGCTGGAATATTTCACTGGTGTTACAGTAACCCCACAGTATCTGAAAAACCACTACCAGTCCAGAATAAAGCACAACCATCTATTGACTTAAGCAAGCTAAGGTTTTGCCATCTATTGTCTCAGAGAATAAATTCAGCAAAGCATGACGACAGACAGACAGTGAGTTCACTGGCTTCAGAACCCGCCTGTGACACCCTACAGTGTTTGGACTAACGTGAGCACAGAAGTAGAACCGATAGAACTAAGTCGACCGAGGAGGCTGGAGAGGTGTTAAGGTGGGAATATAGTCAACCCAAAAATCCACCTGTTTCTAGATCTGAAGTGCTCTTGAATACAAAGCTTCAGTTTCCATAATATGACTTTTTTTTTTTCCTGGTGAAAAGGGCAATTAAGGCAGGATGAATTAATTTAGAAAACAGTGGGCGTGGCTTAGCAAGGATTACAACAATGGAGAACCACTCCCAATTTGCAGCTGGATGCAACTATTTTCAAACGCTAATCATATCGGTGAACTTCCGCACACGATGACGTGTCCATTGCCCGTGGAACAAGTTTTATCAATCCATCAAGGCATGTTTTCTTTACGCCAGCGATAAACTGTGTTTGCAGTTGCACACTGGGTAGCTAGAACTTCCTGTTACTCTGTTGTCCGAGTTAATTTGGCCAAACATGTGCAGACGCTCAGTCTGGGGACACAACGTAATCAAATGGAGACAAAAGGCATGCCTAGAACTATTCCTGGCTGTACGATTTCAGGCTGAATCGGGGTGAATTTGGACCAATCCAATAAATAAAATTGCTCCAATCAGAATTATTTCACGCAGTGATTTTGTCTCAAGGCAACTCACACTGACTTGAACACATTCTGATTGATTGACCACATCAAGTTTGCATCTTGACTGCAAATCAGTCATTTTGCCCGTCGTGAACGTGCAACTTTAGACGTCGTTTCTGGTATACTTCCACCTACGATAGTCATCACAGACGTTTAAAGCGGAAAAATTCAATCAGGCTGACCTCCTGAAGCAAAATCAGAGTCAGGGGGGAAGCTTTTTAAGGGCTGACATCAAGTGTCACAAATGTTTAGAAATAGGTGGAAAACACTGCGGCAAAGCAGATTGCCTTCGTTGTTCTCTTACAAGACGGTACTGATGTCAAGATGTTTGTTCTTCCCCAACTGATGTAGTACAGCGGATAACCACAACAATCGTGCATTTTTTGATACAAGCATGAAATTTGTACCACAGTTAGTAGATACCATAAGGTTTATTTTCAAATGTGGAGGCACATTGGATTTGACCACTGAGGACCATGAGAGGTCAATGAAGGATTACACAGGGGTCAAAATTTAAAAATCCTCCAATCATTTTGAAACATAAATCACATTATTTGTCTGATCATAAAGATTCTAAAAAGGTATAGTTTGGACTATCTATGACTGAATGTTATGGAGTTATTGGGTAAAAATAGCAAAAATGGTGACAAAGGTCAATTTCAGTTTGTACAGTGGTCAAAAATTAAAGTTGCTCCAATTTTGGTAAAAAGTGATGCAAATTATTGGTTGAGCTAATATGGTTTTAAAAAGGAATAGTTTGCACCATCTGTTATGCTCAGTTATCACGTTACGGGGTAACATATGTCATAGTATCCAATGGACATTGACCTTGTTTGACCTTTACTTTAGAGACCAAGCATTCAACACAGTTAAAACTATCCCATTTATTAATCCTATTAGCTCACCCAATAATTTGCATCACTTTTTACCAAAATTGGAGCAACTTTAATTTTTGACCCCTGTACAAACTGAAATTGCAATTTGTCACCATTTTTGCTGTTTTTATCCCA
>OMMV01114801.1:1573-18053 GCA_900302635.1 Chatrabus melanurus
AACAGGCCTGGGGCGAGTAATGATGTTCAAAAAAAAAAAAGAGGAAAAAAATGTTTCAAACAGGTGACTGTAATCATGAGTTGGTACAACAAAAGGCTGAGTCTTTGAGGAGGAAAGACAGGCTGAGGATCTCCAGCTTGCGTGACAAAATTATTGAAATGTTTAAAAACAATGTTCCTCAAAGGAAGATTGGAAGGGATTTGCATATTTCTCCCTTTACAGTGCAAAATATCATTAAACGATTCAAGGAATGTGGAGGAATTTACAGTGCGTAAAGGGCAAGGGCGCAAGCCTAAGATGAACTCCCATGAGCTCCGATCCTTCAGACGGCACTGCGTCAAGAACCGTCATTCATCAATAGCTGATATAACCTACAATCACAAATGTCACTTAAAACTTCACTGTGCAAAAAAGAAGCCCAACCTTGTCGAGAAGCGGCGTCGACTTCTCTGGGCTCGAAGGCATCTGGGTCGGACCATCACACAGTGGAAACGTGTATTGGGGTTAGATGAATCAGTATTCCAGAACTTTTTAGGAAGAATGAGGACCTTCCATAGTGTTATCAGCTACCAGTCCAAATGCCAGGGTCTGTCACGGTATGGGGGTTGTGTCAGTGCACTTCTGTGACACGCAGCATCCACCACCACGGAATTACCTTGGATTCTGGATGGCAACCACCCAGGCAGACACCCGGTCCATCCCCACATCTCTAAAATAACCATCCATCTGCCGCATCCAGGTGAAGCGTGGGCGTCCCCCTTGGCCTTCTCGAGCCCCAGGGATCCTTAACACTCAGGCACATGTGAAACGCGCCACATGGCCAAAATGTCGAAGCTGGCACTCCCCCACAATGCAAGTGATCCTCCTCATCTTAGTCTCCCTAAGTAACCGCTCGTTTGATACAAAGTCATTCCAGCGGTACCCAAGGATCCTCCAAAGAGACAGAGTACCAAAGACATCCAGGCGTAACCTTAGGTCACTGGTTAGCGTCCAAGTCTCACAATCATAGAGTAAGACGGGTAGAACCAGGACCCTAACGACTTGGATGTTTGTTCTCCTGCAAAGATATCAGCTTTACCTTCACTGGTTGAGTGAAGGTAAAGTTAAACTTTGTCACGACCAGGGTTGCAAAGGGGCAGAAAATTTCCGGTAAAACTTTCCAGAAGCTTTCCGAGGGAAGTTAAGCTCGGGAATTTTGGAAATCTTGACCATTTTTTGAACAATTTGCAATATTCCAAGTTGGAAGCTTTCCATGGGAATTAACAGGCATTAACTGGAATTAATAGGAAATTTGGGGTATATAGTTTATCCAAACTATCATATATAAACATTTTGTTTTGTCATAAGCACACATGTATGCAAACATTTCTCATACAAAATTTTTTTAAATGACATTTTTGACTTTGATTTATTTGTGAGTAGAACTTTAATTGTCGTCCTTGGGCTCAAATGCAACAGTGTGGCCTCAATAAGCCTGCAGTAAGTAGTGCGTTGTGTACATGTGATTGAGGAATGCACGACGCAGGGTAGAAATTCAACTGGTTAAATCTGGTGACTCATATGATTAATAGTTTATAAAGTATCTTCAACGAACCTGCTTTATGAGGCAAACACTGACCGCTGGGTGCTGACGTGTTTTAATAGGACACAACAATCTGCTTACACCAGCTGGAGCATCCAGAACACACACTATAATTAAAAAGCATCTTTCATCATCAGGCCTTATGACGATATCTTAGAGCGTCGCTACTTAATCGTGTCAAACATTCACTTCTGCGGTGTACTGTGCCGTATTATTAGAAACAAATGTGTGTGTGTGGCGTGTGAACCCACCTGCCTGGATGATGAGCTTGGCGCACTCGTTGCAGGGGAACAGAGCCACGTACATGGTGCAGCCCTTCACATCGGCGCTGTTCTTGTTCATGATGGCATTCAGCTCTGCGTGGCACACTGTGGGAACGAGTCGACAGAAAACATCTTAGTCAACACTCCCGGGGTGACCTGCGTCACCCGTGTGCACACACTCCTCTCATTTTCAGTCATCTGCACACAATTTGTGTGCACCTGTGCTCCCTAAATAAAGATAGAAGTGTTTGCACATAAAAGTTCAAGGAATGTTGTACTTTTTGGTGAGTTATGGCAGAGTTTTCATGTCATGTTGTCGGAAAATAAAATTTATTTCACCCAAAGATAATTTAAAAAAAAAAAAGAAAAACCATAGCCAAACCAACTGGCTGCAACAACAAAAGTCCAAATTATCTCACCATGAAGACATCGGAGAGGAATTATTTTCCTTCATGCACATCTTCATATGGTGTGCTAATATTGTCCGAAGGGAAACAAAGGTTTCCCAAAGTAATCCCTCGCCCATGTGGTTATATCAGCTATTGATGAATGATGGTTCTTGATGCAGTGCCGTCTGAAGGATCGGAGATGTTCAGCTTAGGCTTGCGCCCTTGCCCTTTACGCACTGAAATTCCTCCAGGTTCCTTGAATTGTTTAATGAATGATATTGTGCACTGTAGGGGAAATATGCAAATTCCTTCCAATCTTTCTTTGAGGAACATTGTGTTTAAACATTTTAATAATTTTCTCACACATTTGTTGACAAACTGTAGCTCCTCTGCTCCTCACTGTAATCATGATTTGGTACAATCACCTGTTGGCATCACCTGTTTGAAATAACATTATTTAAAAAATTTTTTTTTTACCTCATTACTAGCATTAAATTGCCCCCATCCCAACTTTTTTTGAAATGTGTTGCAGGAATGGATGTAAACAAAGGAAATGAAGTTGACCGCACAAACCCGGAAATATCTTGGGTTCATACGGTTTGCAGTGAAACAAGGAGTCAAAGGAAATGTTAGGATCAATGTGATTTTTGTTTTTTTGCATTTTCCATATTGTCCCAACGACGATCAATATGTTCATGTGGACTATATCCAATATAATTTATGCTTAATTTTACTTATTTTAAAACAATACATGTGATGAGATTTAAAAAAGCATCTGCATCAGATGGAAAAGCACTACCGAAGTGGAGTCGACCAATTAAATAATTATTTAATAATTTCAATGAGAAAGTGCCAGTAGGCAGGAATGTTTGTAGTCTTATCCTACGTCGCCCCCTACAGGTCTACAGGTGGTACTGCCTTTATTTCAAATCTAAGATGAATACAAAACATTTAAGTAGAACAGAAGAAGGGGAAAAAAATTAAAATGTGCAAAAAAGAGAGAAAATAAAGAAAAACTGAACTAGAATGAGAAATAATCGTACCAATGGAGAGAAGTGTGCTGGTGCCACAAGGTGGCACAAAATAGACAGTAAATTTACTGCATTAATGTCAGTCCAAAATAACAAGAGACCAGCAGGCAGTTTTCCCGATTCGATGGACGGCATCAGTAACAGGATAAAGCTCTGCTGAAATCCACCTGAAGCTACGAGCACACAGAGACACATTTACTGCCCGTCCTCGGAATCTTATCTGGATTAAGAGGATCTTTAGAATAAAACCCACGTCTGCTACTGTGTGCATCAGTTCTGCATTTGTTGGTCACGACCATGTTGTTTGCAAGTTCAAAAACCTGAACTCTGCTCATAAATCTAAGACGAGTCTGAAGCTCTTTGACAGTTGATTGTTTTATTATATGTCTCTCGTGACCGTCTGCAGGTATTTACTGCAGTATTTATTACCTTTGATGCATTAAAGAAGGTGCAGTAACTTGATGTAGACAAGTTAGGACCAACAGCCTCCGCTCAACACAAACTCGACCAACGTGATAAACACACAAATGTTTGTCCAAATCCATCTGTGAGTTTGACACACCTTACCCTTGTGAAGCGCCTTGGGGCGACTATGTTGTGATTTGGCGCTATATATAAATAAAGTGAATTGAATTGACACATCTTGTCCACAAACATAAACTACAGCCTCTACAGGCTGATCAAAGGCAGTTCTCACCATAAGGGTATTTGGTGTCCAGTCGGTTATCAGCGGCTCGGGACCACGGCAGAAGGTCGTCATCGCAGCCGTTAGGCATCCCATTGTAGCCGATGCCAACAATCTTATTCTCCTGGTTGACGATGCAGGCGCCCACCTACAGGAAAAGGGACCGTCACCATTTAGGACTCTAAACTTGTGGACCTGATCACCGGACCATTCCTCAAGGAAACTATGGATTGATAGTTTACTTAAAAAAAAGAAGAAAAAAAAAAGCATGAAGCAAGTAAAATGACTAAAGAGGAAAATAAACATATCCTCCAATTTACTGTACAATAGAGCTGCAATGATTCATCATTTAAATCGATTATTGACAACTATTTTGATAATCGATTAATTGTTTTGAGTCCAAATTCTATGATTTCAGCTTCTTAAATGTGAATACTTTCTGGGTTATTTTACTAGTTTCTTCACTCCTATCTGGCAGTAAACTGAATATCGCTGCGTTGTGGACAAAACGAGACATTCTGAGGCATCATCTTGGGTTCTGGAAAACACTGATCGACATTTTACAGACCTATCGATTAATCGAGAAAATAAAATCAATCAATTAAATCGATTAGGAAAACAATTGTTAGTTGCAGCCCTACTGCATACTTTTGTGCATAAGACCACCGCACCAAAATAAAAACCAAAACAGCCCAGAAACACCCACAGATTTTTAGTCCTCTACAATTAAACCCTGAAAACACACAATTCTCACAGGACTCAAATTTCAGGGACTCAAATCTGCATATTTCAGTCACGTCTTTACCAACCGGTTTGTTCTCTCCACCAAAGGGCTCTTCTTTTTTCCTTTTTTTTGCCTGAATCTGCTTTCTCAATTGCTCAAACTGTAATTCATTCTGGAAACAGCCCCGTTTGAATAGGAATCATTAAATCTTTGGACTGGCCCAAATAATAAGGACAGTTTGGGTCGTCCCACAGTTCTGTCCTCCAATGAAAGCCTGTTTTTGTCGTCATGAAAAAGTGACATCTGTCACGCAAACTTGCAGAGACTCTGTTTACACTGCAGTGAAAAGACGTGACGTTGCTGTAACGCATCTAATCGACACGTGGAGTCGATAAACACACACACACACACACACACACACCTGTGAGCTCGGGTCTTTGCTCCTCTGAGCGGACAGGAAGGCTACAGCCATAAAATACTCCGGCCACTCGAGGTAGTCTTCTCGCTTCCTGGTTACACTACACAAAAACACAAGTGTGACGATTATTTTCAGAGTTCTTTATATATGGCATAACTAATGTTTTACTCCCAAAGAACAGCATTAAATCTTTAATAAGTAAAGATCAATGACTTTGTAGCCAGCGTGTTGTATTGTGCGAAACTCCAGAATTAAGACACCGACACGTTTTAGCGCCGCCCTGACATCAGTTATGCCACATATTGACAAACGATGAGCTGATACATTTGGATCACCTCTGTCGCCCCATCGGCTGTGATGATATCCTGGAAAATGTGTTTTTCAGACAATGACATTTCATGTTTTATTGACCACGTAATGGCAAACTATTGGCTGATTGATTATAAGCTTTGGATCACTTCCCTAACCCTACAGGTTATGAAGATACCCTGGAAAATGTGTTTTTCAGACTATATTTTTGGCAACCTGGATACGACCTTCTTTCAAAAGAAGTTTGTTGCACTTTTCCCTTCCTCACTTCTGCCAAAGCCGTCACTGTAGCCCGTGTCAGAAGCACCATAATTCAGTCTTTAGTGTCCTTGGTCTTCATCTGAGCTTCATACATTTTAATCACGAGATTTTTGTCAATACTTTGTCACAATTAGCAACATTTGATTGAGAAATTATTTAACTGCCATCATGTCAGGCCCCGCTGTTCTTCACCTGCCCACTGGGTGCCCTCGTTTTGTTCTGGCCTTTGCACCTGCCTGCAGACACAATCCTCGGTACCCAGTTATCCTGAGATTACTCTAGAGACCTGCACAGTAGCCTAGTCTTCTGTCACACTGCGTATCGTGTCTCCAGGTCGTAGCGTTGCAGCCCTTTTGTTTTGCCCAAACCTGACTGCATTTGTGATTTTAAAACTATGTGAGCTACATTTATTTTCCCCGTTTTCTGACTTATTCCTGTTATTTTTTTGATGTCGTATCTCCATCATCACTCTGTCCTCTGCTCCTTTTAGAAAACACAATGACACAGATTTAATGCCACGTACCAGACGGACCCAACCCGACCTGAAACCATGTTTGTTCCAAACCAAACTACTACAGCTCGTCCTATTTGTACAATGACTACATTATTCCAGAGGAGACGGTCTTCTTTTCCACTTGGAAGTACTGTGAAACTGAGGCAGTTATGACAAGTTGGTGTAAATTCCTCGATATGTTGGAGCTTGTTGCCATGGTTTCCATGGAGAATATTTTCTTTAATTACAATGTGTGCAGACACTTCTTAAAAATGTTCCTAAAATTTGCAAACGTGAATTTTATTTTGTCAAAATGCAGAGCCTTCACAACGCACACAAACACACACATATTACACACAATATTTGAAAATTTCATTCATTTTTCTAACCCCCCGTCAGATCAATGTGTAATTAAAATTTTGCTTTAGATTTTTAAAATTAGACAGTGACTTTTGATCTGGACTTTTTTGCATTTTCCCCCAGTGGAAATAAAGCTTTCAGAAATCTGAACCTGTGTTTTAAATCATGTTTAACCTTTCTGGGATTTATCTGGTTCAGATTTAACAAGTCTAGAAACACTGATTTTTGATCTGGACCCGGTCCAGTGTGTCCCAGACATGAAGAAGACAGTGAAATGTCCTTTTTAACATTTTCACAAATATAATAAAGCTTTCACAAATCTGAAAATAAGTTTCAGACAAAGTTAAGGTTTTATTTTAAATGCCTGGAGGTGGCAAAGAATCAATGTCTCAGCAGTCAGTGGTTTTTCCTTTAACTGTCAACTTCAGCATCTAACCAGGACTAGTCCTCTAACCAGGACTAACCAGATGTCCCTAATGTCGGTAATTACTGTTAAAAAGTCGTAAGATACAGCCCACTTAAAGTGACTTTTTATTAGTTTTATTAATAACTTTGAGTGAGCGGCGTTCAAGCTGCGACTTTAAAGCTGAGAAATAAAGTTTAAAATAAGTGAATGGACTAAAACTTAAAACCATTACCTGTTTAAATGACAAGGCTTCGGCTGCGGATTTTTTCCTTCCATCCTTTTTATTTTCTTAATTATTCAAAGAAATTAGACAAAAACAAACCAGCTGCCGCTCATCAACCAGGAAGTACTTTCCCGCGTTTCTGCCACGTGAGAAACGCCCACCTGATGCAGAGCAGCGCTTCTTCTTCTTCTTCTTCCCCGATTATTTACAACCACATTCTTTATTGTTGCGCTACTGCCACCATCCGGACAGGAGTGTGAAGCAGTAAAATCCCTCATGGTGCTGGTCAGTTTTTTTCAGGCCTGAGTTTTAAGCACGAGAAGCCGTTACTCCTCCTCTAGCTAACCGAAAATCAAAGTCTAATCTGAGGCTTTTTATTGATCCTCTAACAGCAGCCATAATATGCAGAGAACAACGTGAGACAGAGACAGATCGCCTGCTGCAGCGACCCGCACTGGGAAGAAGCAGACAGAGAAAAAGCTTTTATGCTGAGGATATATTATTGTTTTTACATGAAACCCCATTAAACTTATTAAAGCATTTTCTAACAGAGCCAATGACTTCATTAACTGGTCCAACGTAATTATCCGACCAAACAAGGGTACTCCAAGTGGTGGGCGGGTATAAATTACTGCCTCCCCAACCCCCACAAACAATAAATGTCAAAGAAAATCTGATGTTTTTGTAATTGTAACTCAAACTGCGCTCTCCTGTGACCGTCGCCGTCAACACCTTTACTTAGCACCGTTTGATGTTTGTGCACGGGTTCTTTGTGTTACCCGTGTGGTCGGCGTCTGTCACCATTACTGTCACACTGGATTTTGCTTTTTATGTTATCCCCTAAAATTAAGATAAATAATTTTCTGTTGCAATATTTAAAAAAAATTGTATATATTCATAACAGCATGAAGCAGCAATAAAAGTATTACATTTCAGAAATGTACTAGAAGAAGTAGATTCCTGATTTACCCATTTCTTCAAAAATTAATAGACATGAAAACTTTCAACAATGCACAAACTAACACGAATTCCGCTTTGGTTTCCTCTTGGGGCAGCACAACAAATCAACATTTAAATTTGACTACATCCTCATTCATTTCAGGGCAGCGTGGTGGCCTAGCGCTTAGTGCGACCACTTTCAGTCTGGAAGGTTCCCAGTTCAAACCCCACCCCCTGCCCATTCTCCATGTAATGTGGAGTTGCGTCAGGAAGGGTGTCTGGCATAAAACTTGTGCCAAAGCTACATGCAGATCCCATGTGGGACCCCGAGTTGTAATTGGGAGAAGCTGAAAGTAGATTATTATCCATTTCAGGATTTTATTTTGTTGCAATGTACAGAAGTTTCCATTTTATTTGTAGTTTACTTTAAGTATACAATGACAGAACTCAGAATTCAAACAAAGGAAATAGGATTTTCAATTCTCTGTTGAGTCATTTCACCGTTTATCCGACTTTGCTTCATGCGGTGCCGATATGAAGCCATAACGCGGCTTTAGAGAGTTTGTTGAAAACATTGGGAACAATTCATAATAATCCCTCTCATGGTTTCAGAAACACAAGCAGATAAAAAGATGCTTCTTGGAACAGGCCGATAGACATTAATGCTTAATCTACTTTTAAAAGTATTTAATGAGTACAACCAAGGTATTTTATTTGGTGGATAATTTTCAAGTTCATTTCAGCAGCCATTAAAATCCACATGTGCTTTTTAGAACAAAAAGTCAAAGAAAAAAAGTTGAACTAATCAACAGAACACATTCATATCCAGACACAGATTGATCATAGTATTTCTCTTAAAAGTTCATTTGATAAATTAAAGTCGTGTGTTTTGAGGTCGTTAATCAGTTTGATTATTAATGATGTCAGAACGTACCGGAAAAGTGCACCGAAATTAAAATCACTGTGGGGAACCCTATTTAAGATGATTATTTATTTCAATAAAGAATTCAGCTGCATGGAGTTGTGGAGGACTCGGTGTTCTTCAGTAAAGTGGAGGTGCTCTTCATCCTGAAACATTTCACACACACACATTATTTTTTTTTGTTAGTGAAGGTGACACCGGGTTGGCTGGAGATTCTCTTTAACATTTACCAAAATGACAACATGGCTAATTTCTTGCCCGAAACAAAAACCTTAAATGACCACAAGGGCGTTCAGATCCAGTCAGTTCAATCAGACTCATTTAATATGCGACGTCGCACATCTGAGAAATAAATCCCAAACTGTCTCTAGGAGAAGCCGTCTTAGAGTGGTGCACACTGATCCGTTAACTGGAGCGGCTCCAGTGAGTCTTTGGTCACTTATCAGCCCACGGTACTGATCCTTCCAAACCTTAGTGACTGCTTCCAATAAGTTCTTTGTCAGGTTGAGAAGTACGACAAAAACGCAGTTTTCAGGTTCTGATTAATACAGAAGTGTTATTATCTGGACAGTTTTCAAATTTGAAAATCAAGAACTAAAGATTAGAGCCAGCTCTGTAGCATTAATATTACTGACAGAAGACATCAATGCAGTCTGATAATGACTGCATCCATCACATCCTTGTAGTGTAGACTTTTGGTTTTAATTCAAAAAAATGTATTTAAAAAAAAATCACATTAACCACTTAGGAATTACAGCCATTTTATTCACAGTCCCATCATTTTCAGAGGCCATAAGTAATTGGACAATTGACTGACAAGTATTTTCATGGCCAGGCGTGGCCTGTTCCCTCATTATTCCGTAGCAAATTCATCAATCAGATCCACGGATTCAGGTGTTGAATTTGCATTTGGCCATAATCAGACAAATAGCAGAAACTTGGTTAAGAAATCCCCCTTCAAAAATATCTAGCCAAGTGAAGCACGCCCTCGATGAGGTACTCGTATCATTGCCAAAGGCTACAATCAAGAGACGCCTTCATGACTGTAAATATGGAGCGTTTACTACCACTGGTAACGGTCAAGAACAGGTAGCCCAGATTAGACTCTGCCAGAAAACATTTCAAAGGCTTCCCATTTCTGGAGCGAGTTTCTTTGGACAGATGAAATCAAGATGAAGTTGCCCCAGAATGATGGGAAGAGAAGCGTGAACAGTTCCTGATCCACAGCACGCCACGTCATCTGACAAACATGGCTGAGGCAGTATTATGGCGTGGGCGTGTATGGCTGCCGCTGGAACTGGGCCACTGGTGTTTATTGATGATGTGACTGCTGACGGAAGCGGCACAATGAATTCTGAAGTGTATAGGGCAACAATACCTGCTCAAGATTCAGCCAAATGCTGCCAAACTGATAGGATGGTACTTCACAGTGCAGATGGCTAATGACCTAAAACATGCCGCCAAAGCAACCCGAGAGCTTCTCAAGACAAAGAAACTAAATATTCTTCAATGGCCAAGTCAGTCACCTGACCTCAACCCAGTAGAGCATGCGTTTCACTGACTGAAGACAAAACTGAGGGCAGAAACACCCACAAACAAGCTGCAACTGTAGGAAGCTGCTGTAAATGTCTGGCAAAACTTCTTAAGGGAGGAAACTCAACATTTAGTGATGTCCATGGGTTCCAGACTTCAGTCATTGACTGAAAAGGATTTCCATACAAGTATTACCAGTAATCCAAGTATTTATAACGTACTACTTTGTCCAGCTACTTTTGGCCTCTGAAAATGGCAGAACTGTGAATAAAAATGGCTGCAATTCCTTAATGGTTGATGCAATATTTTTATTGAACCCTTTGAATTCAAGCTGAAAGACTATGAGTTAAATAAGTTGAACTTGTCATAAAGTAAAATTAAAGCTTGATTGTTTCATTTTAACTCTATTCTGGTGGTATACAGAGGCAAAATGACAAAAACAGTGTAACTGTCCAAATACTTATGCAGCCAACTTTACTTTTCTCTATTTCGCCATTTTAAAGGTCTGTAGATTAAGGAGGTGTATTTCACAAAACTTACATATTGGTGATCCTCTGCAGTCTGTCCTTCAGATCATCCTGGACAAAAAAAAACCACAAAGACAAGAAAGCATGTTTCTAGTTATCAAACTGTACTCACCACTCCACTAAGAAATGGCTTCAACGTGTCAAATATTTAATCTTTTTTTTTAAATATTGCTGCAGCTGTTGACTGTAACTCAGGCGGCAGAACAGAATGTTGATCAATCTGAAGCGCCCATGAGCAAGACACTGTACCACAAATTGCTTGTGATGTACAGGTCAACACTTTGCATGGAAGTGACCGGAACTGGTGTGTGTGAGAGACGACGAAAATCATTCGTGTGCAATTTGCTTTCAATTATACAACTCGGCTTTAATGGCCCAAACAAATAAATTATGGAACTACATGATGACCTTAATTACAGGAGATCTGCCCTGACGGACCAGCAGCTCCTGCTGAAGTGGTAGAGTAGAGGGACAGACATTCAGGGACTCACTAACATTTGAATCCTGCCTGATTTGACCCAGAAAAAGTAGGTCACGGTCAGTGCCCTCTGAACCCACACTAAAAGGTCGTGAGGTGAACATGCATCCCAAATATCTTGAGTCTCCAATGATTTGGCGTCGAGTAACTGTGTGGCGAAGACCACAGACACTGACGAAGCCCATTTCTGTTGCTCCTGCACCGCAGCAGCAGGAGCTAAAGCTAGAATAGAATGTTTTTTTCCCGTGTAGCTGAGTGTTTGTATGTTCCGTGCCCCCACACCCTCCCCCTCCCCACACGATTGGGGTGTGGTCTCAGTTCCTTCAGCCAAACACGCCCACCCCGTCAGACAGCAGACACAGACAGGGAAAAGTGCTCATTTTTACATGATTTTGAAACCTAATTTCATCAACTTAGTGATATTTTTAATCATTAAAATTCGGCTAGGTGGTTAATAACATGTTTTTCTGTGGTTTCACAATTTCAAAACACAGATTGGATTTCACTTTACAGGCACTTTAATGGCGTCACAGACCACCTCCATCTACACCACGTCCTACGTTTTTTTCTTTTCTTTTGCGGTAGAAACAGTATTACGAATTCTTCGAATGTTGCCATGTTTGATGTAGTCAGAAACTTTCAAGAGGGTCTGCAGGGCCCTCTATTGGATATTCTGCTTAACATCCGTGCCAACATAAAGTATGGAAGTATGTAGGCAGTGATTTACATACATAAATGAGCCTTAAAAACATTGAAGGTGTAAGCACTAAATACTTAAGCTATAATGATTAATTGATTATTAAATTAATTACCAATTATTTTGGTAAGCGATTAATCATTGATTTTTTTTTTTGTGAATATAAATGTGAATTTATATTTATTTATAATGTGGTTTCTTTCCTCCTCTGACTGAATAGCTTTGGGTTGTGGGCAAAACAAGACATTTTATGACATCCTGCGCTTTGAGAAAAACTGATCAATGTTTTTCTTTTTTTTTTACATTTTATGGACCAAACAATTAATGAATTAATCCAGAAAATAATAAATAGATTAAATGATATTGAAAATAATTGTTAGTTGCAGCCCAATGAAATATGTTAGGCTGTTATTTTCTGTCATTTGTGTCTCAGGATGAGCCAAAGCTGTGATTTCCTTCTATATTTCTTCCATGACTGCCTCTTTAATTTTTGGTAATTTCTATCCTTTATATGTTCGGATTTTTTTTAAAAAATTGTAAAAACCAATTTTTTATGACAAAATATCTGAATGCAAGGTTGAAGGTTATTGGTAGAAATTATTCTTACGATTCATTGGTATATTAATCAAAGGATAATCGACTAATCAGAAAATAATCAAGACTCATTACAAAAAAAGAATTTCAATTAAAAAAAAAAGTTCAATTATTAAACATTGTACTTTAAATTTTGCAAACATAATAATTAAACATTTCAAAGGAAGTGAATACATTTTTTTGTAGTTGTGCATTTTATTTTATGGAGTGACACAAATGTGAGTTCGTTGTTTTTCACCTGCAACGTGGAGCTGGAACACTGAGAAGACATATGAGACGCACATGGCTGCAGAACACTCGACTAAGAAAGAGACAAAAAAACAAAATCAATACACACACACACACACAAAACCTACCTCCACTTTATTTGTAAACACAGTTATTCAGGAATTAATGTGCGTGAGGAGCATAAAAAAAATTAGCGATCCAGCAGTAAATGGAAAAGTGTTTGTGGTGCACAGTATGCTTACAAAAATCCCACAACAGCCTGACTTTTACTTACTAATATTACAAGCACATTTATTGTATCCTGGTAACAGCCTCATTTTCCCAAGACAATCAAAGTGTTTTGAGGTTAAATAAATTACACTCTTCTGGATTCCTCCATTTAGCAGGCTTAAACACAACAGCATAATTAAGCATATTATCGGTAACTACTGAGTAACTGAATGAAAAAAAAGAAAGTCAAAACATGCAGACTTTTCCTACCTGTGTGTTGCTCAATTCAAATTTAGTTTCCAATAACAGGACTCGACTCAGGAGATTTTCCAAGCTCTCCTTGGATATGGTGATTGCTGGGCTTTCATCCTGGAATGGAAAACAACAAAATGTAATTAGAATTATAAATAATAATGTCGTATCCATCCTTGAAGGAGAAAAGGCAGAACGCTTTCAGAATTAGTCTTCATTCTGCTTTTATTGCACTACATGCTTTTTACAGCATGTAGTGCACAACTTTGCTTGTAACATTAGATCAGTTATATTTAAGACAAGGGCTGAATTACACTGTTGTATAACAAACCAGACCCAAATAAAGGAGAAGCTCTGCAGGGGGTAAACAGTATTTTTTTAGCTCACATCTTAGAGAAAGAAACAGAATAAATTGTATTAATAACCTTGTCCGTGTTCTCATTTGTGTTTTTCCAACTCTCAAGTTCCTGCAGGCGTTTTTCCAGGACACTGATCCAGTCCAGTCCAGAAACAAGTCTTTCTAGTTTGACCTCCAAAGCAGAAAGCCGTTCTTCTACCTCTGATAACTGACAAACAGCAAATCCAGTATCTGGTACAGCGTCAGTCTTCTCCTATCAGAAAGAAAGCTCCAAGATGAGAGCAGCATCATTTGTGTCACAATAATTTGTGTTTTATTTTACATGCGGTTTCGATAATGAGAAGTAAAGCACAAACGTGTATACCATATTCGACCGTTTAAGCGCACTGTGCGGGCTTAACAGCCCGTGGCGGGCCTTGTTTCGACACAGGAATTGAAGCAAAGCTTCATGCGCGCAATGGACTCTGGGATATTTATGGTGTCAACTACCGTACTCAATGGCTGAGGAAATGGCAAGAGCTACATTTGAATTTGTATTCCTTTATTTGGGGATTCCATGTTTACAGAGACATTTTGGACACCCAAACATGACAAACTATTGTCTTGCATTTTAAAATGACACGTTTTCTGGGATTTGCGCGCAAGTCTCTCTTTGACGCACGAAGCTTTGGTTCATGAAGCAATGCTTCGTGCATGCAGTGAAACCTGGGAGAGAAATAGCGAGCAGTACATTTGAATTTAATTCCAGAACCTCCAAGCTCAACATGCTACACCGAGCAAGCCATCGGAACATCGCCGGGTCTTGTGGCCTGACACACACAAGGGGACTGAGTGGCGCCAGTTCGACGAGGACATTGACACTGCACTCGAAGCATCGTCAAGGGGGGAAGTGGATCAGCGACTCCAGTTGATGTGCACCCTGATCATCAGCATTGGTGCAGAGAGATTTGGCATGAAACAACCAAGAGCCAACAACTCAGCTAAGCCAAACCGGTGGGTAATCAAGATCACCCAGCTCAGGAAAGAACTGAAGTCTCTTAAACAGCAGTTCAGGAAGGCAAGAGAGGAGGAGAGACCAGCCCTTACAGAGCTCCGGAACATCATAAGAAAGAAGCTCGTCTCCCTCCGATGCGCTGAGTTGCACAGAAGGAAGGGCAAAGAGAGGGCCCATAAACGGACTGCCTTCATAGCAAATCCATTCCGATTTACGAAACAGCTGCTAGGGCAGAAGCGGAGTGGGATCCTCTCATGCCCAGAAGAGGATATCAACCAACACCTCAGTGACACTTACAGTGACCATAGGAGGGAGGAAGATCTAGGCCCCTGCAGAGATATAATTACACCACCCAAACCCTTCATCCAGTTCAACACCAAAGAGCCCACCCTGGCAGAAGTCAGGGATGTAGTCAGAGCTGCGTGGACCAGTGCAGCCCCTGGGCCAAGTGGAGTGCCATACTCCTCAGGGTAGTATGGCGGAGGGGGAAGGTAGCCAAGCAGTGGCGACATGCAGAAGGTGTCTGGATACCAAAGGAGGAGAATGCGAGTGACATCACGCAGTTCCGTACCATCTCTCTGCTCAGTGTGGAAGGCAAGATCTTTTTCAAGATCACTGCTAACCGGCTGACAGAGTACCTCCTAAGGAACTCCTATATTGACACCACAGTTCAGAAGGGAGGAGTCCCAGGTATGCCAGGCTGCTTGGAGCACACAGGAGTGGTCACCCAATTGATCCGTGAGGCAACGGAAACCCGGGGAGACCTGGCAGTCATTTGGCTTGAACTTGCCAACGCCTATGGATCCATTCCACACAAGCTTGTGACAACAGCTTTGACACTAAAGCATGTTCCAGAGAAGATCAGGGAACTCATTCGGGACTACTACAGCAGTTTCAGTCTGAGATTCACCTCTGGAACTACAACATCTGCGTGGCATCGCCTGGGGAAGGGCATCATCACTGGTTGCACCATATCAGTGGTGTTGTTTTCCCTAGCAATGAACACGCTTGTCAAGGCAGCAGAAGTGGAATGCAGGGGCCCCCTGTCCAGAACTGGCATTCGTCAACCTCCAATCCGAGCCTTCATGGATGACCTCACAGTCACAGCAACATTAGTGACAGGATGCCGCTGGCTCCTTCAAGGACTGGAAAGGCTCATGTCATGGGCGAGAATGACTTTCAAGCCAGCCAAATCCAGGTCCCTGGTCCTGAGGAAGGGGAAAGTGGAGGACAAGTACCGCTTCCACTTGGATGGAGTCCAGATTCCATCTGTGTCCGAGAAGCCGGTGAAGAGCCTGGGGAAGATCTTCGACAGCACCCTGAGAGACACAGTGGAGGTCCAGTCAACATGTAAGGAACTGAAATCATGGCTATCAGCAGTGGACAAGTCAGGCCTCCCGGGGAAGTTTAAGGCATGGATATATCAGCACGGTATCCTGCCGAGACTTCTCTGGCCACTGCTGATATACGAAGTCCCAATAACCATCGTGGAGGGCTTCAAAAGAAACATCAGCCAGTTCCTGCGCAGGTGGCTGGGCCTGCCAAAGAGCCTAAGCAGTATTGCCCTTTATGGGCACACTAACAAGCTGCAGCTTCCTTTTTCC
>OMMV01114916.1:2063-15298 GCA_900302635.1 Chatrabus melanurus
ACATCTGGTGGAGAGAAACATGGTGGACAGGATTAATGTCAAAACGTTTTAACTTTCTGAAGAAAACAACCAAAAATCAGTAGCTTTTTTTCCCCATCACCTCTGTTACTCCCTCTGACAAATTATTTATCAGAGAATTTAATAAATATAATATGGATTGATATGACTTGTAGATCACTCATACAAGCAACATACCGTTCAATCCAATGAATTGCTGTGTGGCAGTTCAGAAGGCTGAACAGCTGAAATCGTCACCTCTGTTACAGTCAACTCCGTTACATGTTGTTGTTTTGGACCGTTATTAAAAATTTTAAATGTCAAAAAGTGCACTGCTTTTGTTGGTTTTGAAATCCCTTGTTGTCCAGTTTGATTATGCAACAGGAATTAAAACCTTCCGAAGAACTTGAGTCGGCAAGTCTTGCGTATCGATTGGTCAGCTTGCAGTGGTGTCAGTTGGTCGTGTGCATATTTTTCCCCTGCAGGACCGTCTTGAACTTTATTCACACGTTTTCCGCGGATGGACACAAGATACCAGTAACAATGAAAAATGGATCGCAACAACAACATTCTTGTGTGCCAGCATCCTCATGTAATATGATGCTTTCTGTGAGGACAGACTGTTTTGTCTCGCCCATTAATTTGGGCTGTTTAAAGCAGCATACCAGCAGAGGCTTCTCCAACCTTGTCTGACTGAAGTCATGTGACCGCTGTCTGACTGGGTCTGCTGCAGCCTGTAGGAGAAATAATTTGCCCATTTATGCAAGTTTCAGTTATTTAATGTAGCTGCACAGAAATAGACAATAAAATAAAGCCACTAGCTCACATATACAGTAGTTCTTGACAGATAAGTTTGTAACGAACACTGCAAAAAAAAAAAAAATCTCCAGAGGATCGCCGTTTCACACACACATCATCACAATTCATTTAGTGAAAATGGAAAACTCCTGCTTTTTTTCTGTGAGGCTATATTTAAACATATACTTTTTTGTCTTGTTTTTTCCTTTCCACTCTCTTTCTGTCTCCACAGTCGTGTTAATTGGGGACTCGGGCGTAGGGAAGAGTAACTTGCTGTCTCGGTTTACAAGGAACGAGTTCAACCTAGAGAGTAAGAGCACTATTGGGGTGGAGTTTGCCACACGCAGCATTCAGGTAGATGGAAAGACAATAAAGGCTCAAATCTGGGACACAGCAGGACAGGAGCGCTACAGAGCCATCACATCAGCGTGAGTTTGGAACCACCACCACTTTGACAATCCATTGGCAATGCATTAAGACTTTTTTTTGTCAGCTTTAAAGTATGTATTCTGTGAAATGCAGTGAGTGAATAGACAGATAAATGAATGAGTCCATCCACTTTGGCTTAACATGATAACTCAAAAATAATAAATACTATCATCTTGTATGTCTCCAAAGTAAAAGGGCACATATAATGAGGGCAAACTCTAAAATTTGGTCAACTTTGATGCACCAGATCAATCGAAACAGCAACTTTGTTTTGCCTTTGTAATATCCCATAGACATGTCTGCCACCTGCTGGATGGTTAGTGAATGCTGGATTGATGATGGATTAGAAGCAGGTGTGGTTGTCAGTGAGAGAGACAGACCGTTTCCACACAGAAATGTACTAAATCAGAGAAATAAACTGTTACTTTGTGAATGTTTCACAGCGATTACATTCTAAAACTCAAATAATACGGTCATACCTTGTGTTGTATTAATAAACTGGAGGGGATGGACCCATTTGTTTATCTTTTCATTCACTGCATTTTAGATGATCAACCCATTCCAAGTAAAAAAATAAAATAAAATAAAATCACTCATAACTACAATGAAAATATACTGTAAATATAGGCTAGCTAATACAAGAAAGTTAATAAATGAATATGAAAATGGTGTATAATGTGAAATATTCATTAAACATACAAGAGAAATAAACCTATCATGGCTGTGTTTTTACAGATATTACAGAGGGGCAGTGGGCGCACTCTTAGTATATGACATAGCTAAACACCTGACCTACGAGAATGTGGAACGCTGGCTGAAGGAGCTGAGGGACCACGCGGACAACAACATCGTCATCATGCTGGTTGGCAACAAGAGCGACCTGCGACACCTCAGGGCTGTGCCCACAGATGAGGCCCGGGCTTTTGCAGGTACTTAATCTATACAGAGATACAGACTAACTAATACAGCCTACAAGAGCATTTTTATATCTTTTCCCAATTTATCAAAATTTGTCTTTAATTTAAAAATAAAAGGGAATTTCAGAAGCGAGGACATCACCCCTCGAACCATAGTAAATGTTGGTAGGTTATGATTGTAATCGTTAAACACAGAGATACCCCGGTGCTTGTTTGTCAAACAGTGGCATAGAATTTATGAGAAGGGAGGCTGCAGTACACATGGTCAATGGTGCTTCTGTAATCTGGAGTTCTGGATATTTGATTCTTCCAAGAATTATGGGATTTGAGTTTAAGACATCCAGATTGAAATCACTCAGTGTGACTGCTGCAGGTGTGAAAAGGTGTTCCCGGTATATCAGGTGTTTGACAACAGCCTCTGTGTGGGGAATCTGTTTATCAGGTATGTGCAGCAGACATTATTATGCTCATAATCAATTTTTAATTTAAAAAGGTTTATTGAAAACTGATTTTTATCACTTCCTTTAAGAATGTGTAACTCCAACTTGTTTGGTAGTTATACATAATTAAATAGTTTATTGTGGATGCTTATGTGCATGCTGGGCACCATTATTAAATAGTAATAAGAACTACAAATATTTTTAAAGTATGGGTGATGGTATCAGCTGATACTCAAAAATAAAGGACTGGTTATTGGATTATGTTGGGGCCCAAAAATGTGACCTGGGCCTCCTATTTATAGCTTTAGATATGGTGTTTAATGAAAATGTGTCTTGCACTCTTGTGGCCCTTTGAAGGAGTTTTTGTCTCATTGTGGGTTTATATTTTGCACCGCCAAAGACATTTCAGTATAGTGGACAAAAGAACAATATTAATAGGTTTTATCAGTGTTCTCAAACTAAATATTTTCCTAGTCTATCTCATTTTAGCTTTTTAATTTAAAAAATCATTAGTGACTATTATGCATAACAATAGAAAGTTCATGTGTAATCACCATTTAAAACACCAAAAAGATAACGATGATCTCCTTCTCTCAGAATACACCAAACGGCACCATTTTCAAAATTCTCTCATCACCATGGCAACGTTTCCATCATTGTTGTACAATGTGTTGCCGTCTACTAGTTTGGTTTCTGCTCTTAATCTGAAACTTCTTGAAAAGGTTGGTACAAACTTGCACGGCAGAAAGAATTAAGTGAGACAGTACCTGCTTTAATACTTTATTTAGACATATTCTCTATCTTTAAGAAATGTCTTTCAAAGAGCTGCCACGTAATTATGCTGCATTCCATCTAGCTCACAACTCGTAAGTCGGAACTGGGAATGACGTCACACCCGAGGTAAACGCGTTCCATTTGCCACACAGAACCGCAAGTCGGTAAATGGAACTGGACTCCTCCAAGATTTTGGAGTACAGAGTGCTACAAAAAATATGTGGCCCAACAAAGAGACCATATGGAAGCGAACAGATGGCAGAGAAGTTCCATTAGTGTTTTAATTTACTGCTCGGTTTGTAGCGTCGTGCAGACAGGCATTGTTTTTAGCAACATCTACCGGGTTAGCCAATATTAGCGGCGCCAGTTGATAAACAACACATTGCGTGGTATTTCACGCATAAAAATGCAGCAGCAACATGTCCGCAGACAGCAGTAAGACAGTACTGTGTGCACGATTTATTAAATTGGACACAAAAAAAAGACAGAAGTGCCAAAAACAGGAAAAACTACAGCTTTCACTACTGTAGCTGCTGGGAGCAGCCATCTTCGATTGTGAACTCTGTGTATGTGGGGTTCCAACGACTTCAGGGGGCGTTCTTTGGTGGAGGGAGGGTGGGCATAAGTGGGAAATTCTGACCTCAAAGTACAAATGGAACGCACCATTAATGCTGCTTAGTTTGTTTGAAAAACCAAATTGACTTGTACTTTTACTTAAGTACATTTTATATCAGAGAAGTACTTTTTCTTACTTAAGTAAGGCTAGTGTCAAATACTTTGGTACTTTTACTCAAGTGATACTTTAATGGGTGACTAACGTTTACCCAAGTAATATTCTCATAAGGTTTTCTGGTCCTTAATAAAAACATTTCAAGAACATTTAAATGGAAAGGAGCCTCTGCTCACCGTTCCAATAGACACATATTGAGCTAGACTGCTCATACAGTAACATTTATTGTTAGTCGCTGTTGTTAATCATCTCTAACTTCTGGTAGCGGCAGAAAGCACGACCTCAACATAGAGTTTTAAAGGGCTCTGCACAAATAATAGAAGGGGGAAAACAACCTCATCTTTCATGTGCAGGTAATTATCACGAGCTGGAATACTTCAAGTTTTTAGAACATTGCCATCTTCATATTTACAATGTAAAAGTATAGTCAGTGCATAGGATGAATTTGATATGAATAAAACTGCCTTCAAAATCAAATTATATTAAAGATACAAGAACAATTCTTACAGCATTTGAATGCTCAAGACGTAGAATGTTGCCATGTACCTGAATGTCTTCCCTTGCACACTCACTCTCTCTCTCTCTCTCTCTCTCTCTCTAAAAGACGCACTCGCCAACTGGTGTTTGTTATACTTCAGAATATGTAGGTATCACTACAAAAATTGAGCGAGGACTTGCAGTTGTTTACAAAGGGTTGGTCCTACCGGAAGTCAGATCCTATTGGCTGCTTGAATATACAGCACGAGTGAAACTGTTCAACATGTATGTCTCTGGCCACACCTTGTTTCCAATGGCTTGGTGACGAGGATCAATATAAAGCCATAACAGTCCATCTGTCTCTCCTATAACACGTGGGCAGCTCAGTGTGCGTGAAATAGCAAGAAATCAACTTCTGTCTCATCACCGAAGTCTGCAACGAGCTGTTTAAGGCCTAAATTTTGCTTCCAGAAGAGGAGTTTCTCCACACAAACCAGGATTGTGGGACTTTACCCACCATATTTGTAAACCGTACAAGCAATTTTTCCCTAGGCTTTGGAAAAGGTTACAAATGTATCCTGTAAAATGCAGAGCGTGAATGAATCGAGAAATGTCCATCCCCTCCAGTTTGTTCACACGAACTTCAACCATGAGGTGTGATTGAAGTTCCTTATATAGTGTGGTATGGTACGTACTCCCGTTGGATTTTTCTGCTAAAAAAATTTTTTTTTTTTTTTTTTTTGCCGTTTTAGCTTCATTAGGGGCCAGACTGTCAGAAAATGATGGGGTTCAAATTTTCAGACCCTTTCCTCCCTTCCTGGGGGGTGGGCAGTTCCATTTTGGCCCCCTCAAAACTAACTATGCACCTATTTCCGCCATTTGCCAAACAATTTTCATAACGTTGGAGTGTTTTTGTAGGATTATAGGCATACTAAGATGATAGATTGTACTTTTGGAGCAAATTTTTAGAGTCTTACCCCACTCCCTAGGGGGGATCACCTCCATTTTGCCCCCTCAAAACTAACCATACTCCTTTTTTCGCCATATTGTTTTAACCAAATTTCATAATGTTAGTCGTTTGTAGGTTTTTAAGGATACTGAATTGATTAATTATACTTTCAGAGCAAATTTACAGACGCAAAACCTACAAAACAACTCTAACATTATGAAAATGGGTTAACAAATAGGGGCATAGAACAATCTAAAAATTTGCACCAAAAGTATAAATCATCTTAGTATACTTATAAACCTAGAAAATGATTAACATTATAAAAATTGGTTGATAAATGGCAGAAATAGGTGCATAGTTAGTTTTGAGGGGTGCGAGATGGAAATGGCCCTTCAGGGAGGGGGGAGGGGTCTGAAAATTTAAACCCCATCATTTTCTTGACCATACCATACTAATAACTTAAAATGAACTTGTCGGTTTCATTCACTTCCAAAGCCTAGGTCTGGTGGCCACCAAGACCACCGCTGCTTGTGCATAGTACCCCTTTAAAATATTTCATTTTTGCTCTCGTCATTTCTGTTTGTCATCCTGTGGTTACGTATTTAGCTGGGTATTAATGGTAAATTGCTTTCTTTCTTACAATGCAGAGAAGAACAATCTCTCCTTCATAGAAACATCAGCTTTGGACTCAACAAATGTTGAAGAAGCCTTCAAGAACATCCTTACAGGTATGCTTTTGAATAAATGTGAACAGTACATGTTGCACTCCTACTATCCAAAGTGCAGTGTGATGGCATTGCTATTTAATGCTAAAATAAAAAGCTGCTGCTCACCTTAAAGGCTTATAAGATGTTAAACCCATGAGTGACGTGAGAAATGTCAGCTGAGCGGATTTAGAATCCAGAAAAAGCAAAGTGAGAACAAATTATGTCTTGGTGGTGAGGGATGATGATGATGATTCTATAACATTGTCTACCCACCTTCCTGGACTCTGAGCACTGTGCTAGCAAGAGTTCTTGCTCCGAGCAGAGAAGGCCATCACGTCAGAGGAAGAAAGCCCCTTGATCTCTGGATTGGGCAGGGGGTAGCAACACAATTTTGGAAACAAATAAAATAACTTAATAAAATATATTGCAACAACCAAACTACCAGAAATCTTGTAGGCAGGTTGCAGCCTTAGGTCCAATTTGGGAAGATTAGTAGCACTATATAAAAGGACGGCTAACTTTTTTTTTAAAGCTGTATAGCCCAAAAATCACAGAATATGACAGTGGACTTTATATTATCCATGTGATGTACACCACCTACACAGTGAAAGTAATTCCAGTGTGGACACCAGCATCTGACCTCACTGGTACTCTGCTGTTATTGAAGGGCTTGACAACACATTGTGCCTCTTCACAAATAACTTCCTCCTTGCCTGGTCTATTTCTGTGCATGTGCGATCATAAAAAAAGGACAATAAACCGACCAATCATGGCCATTACCTCCGGGGCAGATGGTTTCAACAGGGCATGTGTAAGCTCTGGAAAGACAGCCCATGCACTCTCTTTCCCATGACCAGTAAAGCTTCATGCAGTGTCACAGCCCGTCGATGTATGGAACACTGGAAGTGCACGTCTCCGGTCCTAGCCTTGCTACAATTTCATGGGCTGCTATGTATTGAAAATTGTCCAATTCTAAATTCCATCTAAAGCTCATCTTCTGACTGTAAACCCTGAGCCACTGCCACAGCGAGCACCACATCAGTATCAACAGTTTGAGTAATGATTTTCTGATGGCCATTTCTTTGCTGCATGGGCCACATGTACAACCCCAAATCACAAACACAAAACATGAAATATCTTGGTTCATGCTGCCTGCAATGAAATAGAAGTCAAACTAAATGTAAAAATTACTGCAAGTTTTTTTTAAATTTGCATTTTCCACAGCGTTCCAACTTTTTCTGATTTGGGGTTGTAATAACGTGACTGCCGCCTACATTGGTGTAAATGGAACATTTGAGGACAGATCTGGAAGTGGAAGCTTGCTGAGGACTTCCACGTAGTCTGTAACAAGTTGTTTATCCCCCTTCAGAAACCATCTGAGCAGAGCATCTCTGAGAGTAAGCTGAACAACTCAGTCTTACTGCGGTCGACTCTGAGAAGACTGGCTGGAGTTCCTACCTTTGTTTCCCATGCTTTACTCTCGTGGCAGCTTTCAAAGACATACTTACCTGGACACACTTTCAAGTTTTCTGGTCAGATATGGAACGAAGATCTCATGAGCGTACTTACTGAAGGTCTTTGCTGAAGTTGGCTTCAACATCTGGATGATGGCTGCCCCATCTAGAAGAGTGCAGGTGGACTATGAACATCTTCCAGGCATGAAAGAAGATCAGTCTTCAGACAGAAGTGGAGACCACCTCCATCAGACAGCAATGAGGGACATGACTGGTTCTCATGTCCAAAGAACTCATAAATGTTTGATCTGGCAAGCACTGTACAACCATGAAAAGCACTGCACGTCTTGTTTGAGAGAAACTACTTGTTTTTTGATACTCTCCTCATGGTTGAAGTACTGATCATCTGCTCTTCACCATTTGAATAGCTTTTGAGTCATCGGTCGTTGTGATCACTGGACTCTATATGTGTATGGTTTGCTTAGCTGCAACATTTATATCTTTGCATGTGTGGCAACTCTTTGTTGTGCTTTGTTTTATTAGTCATTGGTAGTACGGCCAAAGCAGATGGTCACCCCACTGAGTCTGGTCTGCTTGAGGTTTCTTTCTGTGATCAAAAAATGCCTGAGGGAGTTTTTCCTTACCATGGTTGCCATTGTGCTTGCTCAGGGGATGGGTAAGGTTAGACCTTACGCGTGTGAAGCGCCTTGGGGCGACTTATGTTGTGATTTGGCGCTGTACAAATAATTTGCATTAAATCTTGGTGTGGGATCATCACTGGTGGCCATTTTAGAAAATGGCTGCCATGGGGAAGTTAAGTCAGAGCTTGCGCTGGCGTTGCCACATCCACACCATGGAACTGCCTTGGGTCCTGGATGGCAATCACCCAGACAGACAACCGGTCCACCTCTCAAAAGTAACCATCAATCTGCTGCAGCCAGGTGAAACACCGACATCCCTTTGGTCTTCTCTGGCCACTGGGGTCCTCAACGTCCACCTTCGTGCTGGATCATGCACAGAGAAATGCGCCACATGGCCAAAATGTCATAGCCGATGCTCCTTCACAATGCGATACTTCTCATCTTAGTCTCCCTAACCACTCCTTTTGACACAAAGTCATTCGAGCGGTACCCAGGGATCCTCTGAAGAGACCCAATACCAAAGACATCCAGTTGTTGCCTTAGGTCACTGGTTAGCGTCCAAGTCTGACAACCATACAGTAAGACAGGAAGCACCAGCACCTTAAAGACTTGGACCTTCATTCTACTCCGAAGATATTGGTATCGCCAAACACCTCTGTCCAGCGACCTCATGACTCAAAAAGTACTTCCTAACCGTCTCTTGATCTCAAAGGCAGAGGACCCAGAGACATGAATGTCACTGACAAGACAAGCAAATGTCCCTACAAGTTCAACACTTTCATTACATACAGATATACTTCTGAGAGCTAAATCCAGGAAGTCATTGAAAGCCTGGATCTTAGTGTCGATTCCAGACGATCACAAACCCACACACTCCGATTCCTCATTCAGCTTCTCAAGTGCTGCAGTCAGGGTATCCATTGATTCCACAAAGACCACAGCATCGTCCATAAAGTCAAGGTCAGTAAACCTTTCCTCACCAACAAAGGCACCTACGTCGATGGTTTCCACAACCCAGCATCCAGTCCTAGCAAGCACTGTACAGTGTAAGAGCCAGAACACATCTCTGACGAACGGCAGTTTTCACTGGAAAAAGTTCAGTTTCTGCTCCCTCTCTGTACAGCACTCACAGTATGTGTAGGCTGCACAGTGTGTATAGGCTGGCTATGATGTCCAGCAACTTCTTGGGGATCACAAATCCTCAGGATGTCCCACAGAGCACTCTGATCAACTGAACCAAATGCTTTGTGAAAATCAACATAGGCTGCCAAAAAGCGCTGCCGATTTTCACACTTCGGCCACAGACACCATGTTGAAAATTCATGATGGCTCAATATTCTAGTATGAGTGTGTGGCAAGCCTGAGCATAAAACATTGCAAGTCAATTTTGCATGAAACAAAAGCATGCATCATTCTATCTGCATCAACCGTGGACAGAATGGATCGACTCATTGTAAAACTGCTAATGTGAAAAAAAGGCCCTTGTTGGTAGTTTCTTTAACATGCATGTCAAAGGACAAGATGTGGTTAAAGATGTTTAGCTTAGTTTAAGGACAAGTATCCAGTGAAAGTGTGACTCAATCATACTGATGTACAAAGCAGGACAAATGATCACGTACTCTATGAATTTAGAAAAAGGAAGTTACGTGACATCCATCTTTCACTGCAGCCTGATGAGCTGCTAAGTTCCTAATATGAAACGACAAGTGAAGCAGAGTCTCATCAGCATAACACTGAATTAAAGTGCTTACAACTGTAGCGAACTAGATTGTTCAATGTCCAACTTCTTTTTAGTGTAAGTATCTTAAACCAGACGTAGGATTAGAACTGCTTATCTTTGTGGACATTTCTTCCTAAAGTTTAGCTTTTAAGAAATGTGTTCCGGAAGATATTTTTCAACCAACACTGTTGATCTTGCTGACAGAGCAGAATTTTAAAGGGAAAACTGCTGATCTGTCCATTTCATCTGTTCCACAACAGAAATCTACCGGATCGTATCACAGAAACAAATTGCTGAGCGGTCCGCCCATGATGAGTCCCCAGGAAACAACGTGGTGGACATCAGCGTACCACCAACTACAGACGGCCAGAGGGGGAGCAGACTGCAGTGCTGTCAGAACCTGTAACCCAGGATCCCGTCTCTCCTGGGTTATTAGTTGAAATCCAGTGTTGGTATGCTTCTGCCTGGGGTGAATCTGCACTTCTTAGATCAACGGAATCAGTTAAGCCACAAAAGATCAATCCAAGAAGTATTTGAATTGATTTTCGTATTTTAGTCTGATCCAGGTTGGCTATATTCTCGTGCAAAAACAGGACTGATGGTACAGTAAGTAGAACACCAGGTATTTGTGATAGCATAGCAGAGCAGCCTTGCCCGAGACCTTTAAGCATAGATATCTCCTTTGTAGATGGTCATTGTCACATGTAGGAGCCGTGGGTTTGATTCCTGTCCGTTTCATTACTACCAGCAGTCCTGTTTTTGGGCTCCCTTCTTCATTGTTCAGTCTTCATCTCAAAAGTGGTTGTGACGCTGCTGATTTTCATTTCATTTTGTGTAAAATATTTTTTTGGGGTTTGTTTTGATAGCTTGTCTGCTCACATACATTATATTAATGCCATGAAATTAAATTTTACAATATTATGCCAGCTTCCCTGTTTTTGTCACATTACACATCTATTAAAATGACAGTACACAACATAAGGATAGTACCTTGGAGTATTTATATCGTTGGATCCTTGGATGATGTCACAATACAACCAAGTCTTCATCAGTCCAACATTAATATCAATGGTCATGTACAAACTATACACTCGGGTCCAAACATGATGGGGAAGGTCTGCCAGGACAAGTCGTGAATTTGGAAGCACCATTTAGTCACCAAGAATATAAAATATTTTGTTCTACAGAAATTATTGCATTGTTAAACAGGAATCTTACCTCTACCAAGGAGGTGGTTTTCATCAGCATTTAAACAGATTTCAATCCAATTTGGTGGAGGGGTGGTGGATGGACCAAGGAAATTAGATTCCAAGCTGGATCCAGACATTTTAATTCCCCACCGGCCGTAAGGGGTCTACAGAAACTAAACTCCATCAGTCCGTGCGCCAGTCACTTTCTTGTACCCATTAACTTCAATAAAATGCATCAGACGTTCACCAAATTTGAACTGGCTGTTCCAAATGAGTTCATCTCGGATGAGTTCGAATTGGATCATGATCAGGTTTCTCAAAGGCCCTCTAAGGATCGCCCACTTCACTGAACAGTCTTGGTTCTTGTGCCCAAGATAACTTCAACAACAGTCATCTTGTGAAAACCAGATGAACATTCCAGCTTTAAATTTTGAGAGCATAACTGCCAATATTCTATTTACCCAAATCCCAATGTGGTAGAATGGTTAAGTAGCAACACAGCTGGTGGTTTTTATTTCCAAATACAGTATCAGAACACAAAAGACATGCTTCAGTGAATATCTTAGTTCATCTACTAAAGTGATCAAACCAACACTAAAGCCAATCTGTTGCCATGGTACAAATTACTGGCAGGGGATGCTCGTTGCACAAGTGTGCATTCTTGTTCACTTTAATATTGCACAACGGGCGTTATGCAACACCTTCCTTAATTTGCCAAGAAAAAAAAGGCATGTCACTATTATAATTCAGCACTGATATAGTGTCAATAAAAATGGGATGGAGTCAGGTGCAGAGCTGCATGTGGTGGGAGAAGGTGGAAGTATGCACTCTGAATACCCATCTAGTAAGATGGCGCCTAGTTGAAATATTTCAAACCATCAGACAAGTCACAATTAACAGTAGAGTCCCTTGTGTTTTATTGCACAATAACCCAACTCTCCAGGGGATGCAGCCGGAAGACTACAAAAACACAAAATACTTTTGTTTAGCATATGCTATGCTGCATACATTGATATGCATTTGACATCTCCAAAACTGACTAATTTATTTATTTTTTCTTTAGTATCTTTACTGAGCAAGTCTACTCTGATACATTTGTTTGTTTCACATAGGACAAAAGTGTGACTCACTATTAAGAACACTGAATTTTCTTCTATTTAAAATTGCATCTCTTGTGATGTAAGACGTTACTACTCGTCATTGCTAGGTAGCTCAGTTAATGCATGGTGCATTTACAAGTGGAGCAGGGCTGCTGCTAATGCAGTTCTATGACATCAGGGATCACCTGCAACCAAACAGAATGTAAACACTGTGCACAGCTTCAATACCACTTCTTTACGTCTGGCAATGCGGTTCAACTGTTGCAGTTTGTGTCGACTCCATTAACTGCAATCTTCACTGACCTCATAGCAAACGTGATAAATACATGATTTAATTGCTGTCTGAACAGTAAGATTACGCTATGCTTTTAACTGCTCAGACAGCAACAATAAAGCTTTACCCAGAAAATTTAAAAGGGTTCTGATTAGACAAGAGCTTTTTTTTTCTCCCTTTTTTTTTTTTGGTATGAGCGACTGTCGCCCTCTACTTGTCAACAAAGAATACTCAGATAGACTTGGTCAATCATGTTCCGATTATCCTCCTCTGCTGGGTTATTCACTGCCCGTTGTTCAAAAACAGCTAAATACATTGTGAATGGGCATAAGGGGAAATAAAGGTAGTGAGTAGGTTTTATATTATAATGAAGTAGCATGCTGAGTCAGTTATATCCTGCTACATTAGCTTGTGTCCTAGTATTTAAGTTTGTGTCACAGACATACAGTCAACTGTTCAGTCCAGTATCCATGGTTTCAGTCTTTCATATCCCAGTCTGCCTGCTGACAGTTCCGTATCACCATCAACTGACTCCGGAATGAGTTTTTTCCAAAACCACTTCAGCTTTTGTGGTTGGCGAATACCATAGTAGTTTACATGAAGTGCTGCAATAAAAGAACAAAGGGAGGAAAGAGCAC
>OMMV01115136.1:0-10119 GCA_900302635.1 Chatrabus melanurus
CACCACAAAGCATTTGTGCTTAGGGCATCCAAATGGCTAGCCACGGCCCTGCTGATGTGACTGCAGCATTAAGCAAAAGCACTGAAGGCGCACTGTTCAATATCAGAAGATGATGCAGCAGTTTCAGGTTTAATCATCAAATTATTTAGATATGTTACAATCATTTTCTGATGTCTTTGTGCAACTCTTTCTAATCCAAATACGAGCCAGTCCTCACTAAATGATCTTAGAAACGCTTTTATCAGCTTTACTGAGTTTAAAAATCTAATGGGTGAGATCAGTTAAATGGATGTGCACATGTTGCAAGCATTTCCATGTGATAGATGTTAATTCTTTTGGTTTCATTGTAGCAGAATAACTCCAAAGGCTTTAAACACCTTTTAATTAAATGTTGTGGAAATGTAGGCCTCTCTCGACTGGGAATAAGTGTGCGCTTTTTAGGTGTGATTTGACTGTATGGATTCTTCACAGTGAGAATCTTGTTGTAGGTGAGAATTCTCAGACATGAAAAGTGAGTTCAAAAGCACATGTACTGTACTGTGTAAAAACATGTAGGCACATTTAATGATTAAATAAATGGATTGCATTTCTATAGCGCTTTTCCATCTAGCAGATGCTCAAAGCGCTTTACAATGATGCCTCACATTTACTTCCCCAGCCAAGGCCAGTACTCATTTTACAGCTGGTTGGACTAAGACTATGTAGATTAAGTGTCTTGTCCAAGTACACAGACAGGTAGTATGAGCGGGATTCGACCCCAGGTATTGGCAGGCCAGCTCCTTATCCACTGAGCTACCTGCTTTTAATGTATTTAAAACCTTCAAAAATGGCTTTTGCCATTTTTGAAGAAAAAAAAAATTAAATCAGTAAAATATGTGAGCACTTTTTCAAATAATTATATTAGGTGGTCTGCAATTGATGGGGTTTTTTAAAATAATTGAGTGATTATTGGCAATAATCTGTGTGTTGATTGCCATGTACTTGGCAGGGCAGTACACCTACAAAAAAATGAAATCTTTTTCTTGTGGTGATGGTGGTGGGGGGGTGAGATTTGCATCTTGTTCATTTATTTGTTTCTTGAAATGGAAAAAGCCCAAACCTTCACATTTGATTTATGTTGGAGTAGAAATGTTTAGATTTGATTTGATTTTCTCTTGACCTGCTGACGAAAACCCATCAAAACTGCATTTTAATCAAAATCCTAGGCTGCCCAAAATGTAATGTATACAAGGGAATACAATGTGATGGAGAAACCTGGAGGGGAGTGACTGGGAGGAACAGCCCCCCAGATCTGAACCTGAGTGGTGTATTGTTGCTGGACTTCTGTGCTGTTTATGGACTGTCCATTAGAAACACCTTGTTTGAACACAAGGGTGTTCATAAGTACACTTGGTACCAGAGCACTCTTGGTCAAAGGTCGATGATTGATTTAGTAATTGTGTCCTCAGACCTGCGACCATGTATCTTGGACACTCGGCTGAAGAGAGGGTGGAGCTGTCAACTGATCACCACCTGGTGATGAGCAAGGTCAGATGGCGGGGCAAGCCACCGAAGCGACCTGGAAAACCTAAACGAGTTGTGAGGGTTCTTTGGAAACGTTTGGTGGAAGAACCTGTCCAGACAGCCTTTAACTCACACCTCCAAAAGAACTTCTCCTGCATTCCGAGGGAGGTCGGAGACATGGAGTTGGGGTGGGCCATCTTCAAAGCCTCCATTGTTGAAGCAGCTGCTCTGAGTTGTGGCCAGACGGCTGTCGGTGCTTGCCATGGTGGCAACCCAAGAATCCGCTGGTGGACACCTGTGGTGAGGGAAGCTGACAGGCTGAAGAAGGAGGCCTTTCTTGTATGGTTAGCACAGAGGTCTCCATAATCAGAGGACAGGTACCATCAGGCCAGAAGGACTGCAGCCTCAGTGGTTGCTGAGCCAAAAATGTGGTTGTGGGAGGAGTTTGGAGAGGCCATAGAGAATGACTTTTGGTCGACTTCACCGTGGTTCTAGCAAACTGTGAGATGACTCAGGAAAAGGAGGCAGTTCTTAGCCCCAGCTGTTTTCAGCAAGGATTGAGAGCTGCTTACCTGGACTGGGGATATCGTCGGGCAGTAGAAGGAACACTTTGAGGAGCTCCTCAACCTTACTGACATGGGGATGGAAGGCTCGGGCGGATCTGGTGCCATCTCCCTGGCAGAGGTCACTGATGTAGTCAAAGAACTCCACAGTGGCAAATCACCAAGAGCGGATGAGATTTGCCCTGAGATGCTGAAGTCTCTTGATGTTGTTGTGCTGTCATGGCTGACACGCCTATGCAGTGTTGCATGGAAGTCTGGGACATTACCTCTGGATTGGCAAACTGGGGTGGTGGTTCCCATATTTAAAAAAAGAAAAGGGGACAGAGAGTGTGTTCCAGTTATAGAGGAATCACACTTCTCAGCCTCTCCGGGACAGCCTATGCCAAGGTGCTACAGAGGAGACTAAGACCGATAATCATACCTCGGATTCAGGAGGAGCAATGTGGGTTTCCTTCCTGGTTGTGGAATGGTGGACCAGCTCACCTATGGTTATGAGCTTTGGGTAGTGACCGAAAGAACAAGGTCATGGATACAAGTAACGGAAATTATCCGAGCTTACACTCTGGGACAGGGTGAGAAGTTCAAATATCCGGGAGGAACTCGGAGTAGAGCCGCTGCTCCTTCACATCGAAAAGAGGCAGCTGCGGTAGTTCGGGTAGCTGGCGAGGATCCCACCTGCTCATCTCCCTAGGGAGATCTTTCAGGCATGTCCAACTGGGAGGAGGCCCCAGGACATGCTGCAGGGATTACATCTTCCACCTGTCTTGGGAATGCTTAGGGATTCCCCAGGATTAGTTAGAGGACCTGGCCGAGGATAGGGAAGTGTGGGCTGAGCTGCTTAGTCTGCTAATACTGAACCAAATGGGTTAAACGCTTGTATTTTCTGTCATTCTATTGCTGATTACTTTTCCGTAATCTCTTGTAGAGAAAGTCAGCCACAGCAAGTACCGGGTGAAAGTTTCCTTCAAACCCAAATTATCTACAGACACACACTGCAGAGCCGCTAGATTGGATTTACTGTATCAGTCTCCGGTGCAATGTGAGTTTGTTATAATTGTGATGACAAGTGAACTGCTCGTGCACCTTCGATGTTTGCTGTTATGGCACTGGAGCATTTCTCCCGAGCTGCCGGTTAATGAATTCCAGTGAAATCCTTCTCCACGCCCCTTCCCCCAACACACACACGCACACTGACACACCTACATGCACATATCCCTGTTCTAATAAAAGAACTCCCTGTCTGCACAAAACATCCCAACTGCACAGCACCTTCCGTGTTATTGAATTTTTTTTTTTTCTGACAGAAATGAAATGAAGGTGCTCTCCTTTAACGAATAACAGTTCCTACAATAAGCATGACAACAATTAATCACCACGTCTGTGCATGTATGTTTACTGCGTGTCGTCTGCTTTGTGCCTGTGCAGGTGGCTGCACTGGACATGCTGCTTTACCGTTACCAGGAGAACCACCGGGAGATTCCTCAGCATGTCCGTATTGCATCTACAACAACCAACTTAGTGACAGTGAAAATGTTAATGAGCTGCCTGACGACCAGCAAACCGGGTATAGCAACTCCTGCCATGGCAACAGCCCTTGTCATAGTAACAGACCGTGCCACTGTAAAAACCCATGTCATGATGAAGCACAAGCATCAGAGCAAAGTCTGTGCGAGCGTTGCTGGGCGGGACTCAGAACCAAACTGGAACTTATTGTCGGCAGCAGGTACTTCAACAGAGGAATCATGATTGCCATCCTAATCAACACGCTGTCAATGGGCATAGAGTCCCATGAACAGGTACGTCTGCATGTAAGTGACACACGTGCACACAGCTATGCAGATTGGCTGTGACTGCAGCTTGACTGAAAATGGATGTGCTTATCCCCGTGTGTGGTGGAGTCAATAAACGTAGCCTCCAATCAACACTTAGAGCACCAAGCATACGGGCTCACAATGTGTGGGTGTGTATGTGCGAGTGTGGGTCTGTGCGCACGCATGTATCAGGAGATGGAGAAACTCATAAGACCTGAAGTGTTAATTAAAGCGTGACCCTGGGACGGAAGAGAGAAACCGAGCAGCAGTGAGACAGGCATGAGAAAGAGAGAGAGAGAGAGAGAGTCAGGAAGAGGAGGAGGAGGACGAATCTGACATTATGATTTGCTGAAAGATACGGATAAACTGTGGGAGACAATGAAAGATTGTGTTTGGCTCTTTGCTGAACAATAGAGGCATACGATTCAGTTCAAAGCTGATTCTTTCATCACTGGTTTGATGCATCAGAAAATCACACATTTTGTTTGTGATTTGATCCGGTCTGATTGACGCTTTCGATAAAGAACAACTGGACTCAGCTGGCTGAGGGACAGAAGCTACATACCCTGTAAGGTTAAACTGATATGATCCCATTATTATATAATCAGTTGTAATCAATTTGCAGCTATTGAGACTGATGCAGTTTGTTTTCAAACCACTAATTGATGCATTGACTTTTTCTTTGAAACAAAATGGCGTGTACTTAAAGCTACAGTGTGTAGGATTTTAGTGGCGGAAGAAAAAAGGAAAGGAGTCAGTGGTTGCTCCCATAGAGATTAAAAAAAAAAAAAAAAGCTAGAGTGGACATCGTCATTCGCTAAAGCATCCAGTAACGAGTAGCTCGGGCCGCCATGTTTGGCCAGGGATTGAATGACGTTCCACATTGTAAACAAAGCAACATGCTTGTTGTTTACACCACAAAAGCAGCAGAAATGTTTGGGGAGGGGGATCCTGTCTATGAATTGTTGTTGCTATTTATTATGTGCATCTTTTTATGTGTTAACCCTTTCAGTACTAACTGGACACATGTGTCCCAATTTTTTTTTCCATGTGTCCTGTTGGGACATAAGCATCCCATAAGCCCGTGTATTCCATATTATAGGAGCACCTCTTTTATGCTTGGAGAGCACTTTGACCCCAGGGCATTGCGGGTAATTGCGAATGGCAGTTTTGATCGCAAAATTCACATTTATACCCAATAGATAACTTTAATTTGAAGCACTGTATTCAGTATTGAAAGGGTTAATAGAACAGAAGTTTATGTGAAAAATACTTTAATTGGAGGTCAACAGCAGTTGGGACTAAGTTAACCTGGTGTCAGTTCTGTCAGTCACAGTGTGTCTGTGACAGGAGAGAATTCTATTATGAATGAGGGTTAATGCTGATAAATTACTAGAGGAGAGGTTGTCAAAAATATAGTTTAATCTTGCAATGTGTTAAACTTTTGTAATTGCGTGGATAAAAATGGAATTAATAATAATAATAAACACATATATTTATGTGACACTTTCCAACCATAAAGTGCCCCATTTGATCTGTAACTTGATAGTGATTCCTCACTCGTCTCTTTGGATAAAAGCGTCAGCTAATGTAATGTAACATCTTGATGGAACCTGTGGCTCGGATTTTTGCAGGATGTAGAGTGTGTGTAGTGTGTAGCCACCGCCACCAGATGGTGGGTTTTATGCAATAAATTTCTGAGGGTGTTGACATGAGTTGTGGATCTTGGTGTTGCTGTCAGTACAGCAGTGGGTCACAAACCCGTGACATCCCAAGATGGCAGACAAAAATATCTCAGAAAGGAGCTCAATGTCCGCTCTAGTGTTTTTTTTTTTTCATCTTTATGGTTGTTCCCCTATACTCTGTCTACTGGTTGCTAGTGTGAGTGTGAGAACCCTCATTTTGTGAAATGGAGGATCACACATCACAAGAAATGGCGAGAGAGTACGAATCCCTGCGGCCACAGAAGTGAAAACGTGAAGGCAAACAAAATTGTGACTGGTGACAGCATAATGCAGTCTGCAACCTCACCACTAGATGACACTAAATCCTACACACTGTAGCTTTAAGGGCTTAACTTCTTTATGCTGCCAAGGTTATTTTTTAAAAACTTTTTATTGTTGATACCTACCAACGCCCCGAACAGTCCAAAACCACCAGTGAATTCGCACGACTTGTTACTATAGTCTGATGTAGTTTGTGCCTACCAATCATTGAGGTTTGTTGTCTAGAAATGAGCGAAATCACACAAAAGCTATACAAGTGTATTTGATGACATATTCCATTTTTATAAAGAAAATGCATAGATTAATGTCCACTTTGTGTATGGACTGTCTATGCTGGTGAGTGTCCTGGATCAAGACCAAGATCTAGGCTTTAAATAGGTTCTTGAACTCTGCTATCAGTGGTGTGTCTGCATAGGGTGAGAGTGTTGAACTCGTTGAGCGACTCTGTAACCTCACCAGTGACATTCATGTCTGTGGGGCCACAAACATCTTGGAATAGTTTATGGAGACATGAGGTTGCCGGACAGAGGTGCATGGTGGTGCTGATACTTTTGCAGGAGATCAAAAATCCAAGTCTTCAGACTCCCAGTGCTTCCGGCTTTACCGCATGGTTGTGAGACCATGTGACCTAAGGAGACAGTTGTGTGTCTTGTCGTCTTGTAGTGCTGCTGGAATGATTTCGTGTTAATTGAGCACTTACTCATGGAGGTCACGTAAGATATGATTATATGGAAACAAGTTATTATCTTCTCCACAGAAGATGGTTATCTTTTGGAAGCAAGTTATTATTGAGTGTGCGGATATAATTATTGTTATTATTGAGTGGAACAAGATGTTATCCTGCGTGCACAAGATGATTAGAGAATTAAAGACCTGAAAATGTTTTCTTTAATGATGCATCACCTCAGTGCAATTTCCTGTTTGTTCTGTAAGGCCTGTGGGTAAATATCCTCCTGCCATTCCTCGCTGCATGTTGAACACTTAATGCCCGCTCAGTTTAAAAATTCCTAGCATGTTGGCCCTTCAGCACTCCACTCTGACAGCCTGTCTGTCTCAATTGATTTGTTTTGGTGCCCCCACCCCCGCTGTGTTTTCTCATCTCTGTCCACTTTCTGCCTCAGCCGCAGGAGCTGACTGACGTTTTGGAGATCAGTAACATGGTGTTCACGAGTCTCTTCAGTCTGGAGATGCTCCTGAAACTGCTGGCTCTCGGGCTTTTCGGCTATATTAAGAACCCCTACAATGGCTTCGACAGCATCATAGTCATCATCAGGTGGGGCACTTTGGGGTCTTTCTGCTCACAGCATGTTACACTAAAGGTTCAAATGGACCATCGGGTCAGTTCAGGCTGCATTTGCATCAGCTGATTGGTCTCAGCTGCTTCATTTGTACTTCTCCATCAGTGGATCATACAGCATGCAGCTGCTCTGCTTCTAACATCAATTATACTCACTCAGGTGTAGAGGCTGGCCTCTATAGCCCGATGCCATCATGCTAATGTTATTTCCTGCTAACCTCAACCTCATCCTTTTCATATTGAGGACTTTACTAATACCTAATGTGCATGCTTGTTTTTGTGAAGCCGGATGGGGTTCCAGCAGAATCCTTATTACTGCTTAGATTCCTTAAGAGCTCCTTCAAAGAGCCTGTTCTGCCATGAGTGGCTAAATTCTGGACATAATTGTCTCTGACTGCACTTTCTTTGAATATTCCTCTTGTCATTTGAAAATCCCTGTGATTGTCATGAATAAGCGCTGCGCTTTCATCTCATGCCTGTGCAGAGCTTTCACAATCGCACGGTTTTGGCAGTAATTGGCTGCAGCTGAATGGTTTCACTTTCTAACACAGGGCATCTCCTACCTGACAGCAGTACTTAAGGGGTTAAGTCGATAGCGATGCTGCGATAATCTGCTTGTTATCTGTGTGTGTTTTAGTGTGTGGGAGATTGTGGGTGAGGCCGAGGGAGGCCTGTCGGTGCTGCGTACCTTCCGGCTGCTGAGAGTCTTGAAGCTGGTCCGGTTCCTGCCAGCCCTGAGGAGGCAGCTGGTGGTGCTGATGAAGACCATGGACAATGTGGCCACCTTCTGCATGTTACTGATGCTCTTCATATTCATATTCAGGTAGAGTCTTACCTTCTTCGAAGGTGGTGCTGCAGGGGGAGGCTCAGTGTCTCCTCAGCTCTAATTTCACTTTGCTATACCTTCCAAAGTTCATAGTACCAAGTATTGGCCTTTGTCTTATTCTGCTGCTGGACATATTTAACATGTTTTGTCACAATCTTTTGCACAAATATTGTTTGACTTGGATAAACCACTTGTATGCATTTGCTTAGGCCAAAGTGAAGCTGTTTGGTAAATTTGTTGGAGGTCCGTCCGACAGAAAAATGTGGTTGGTTTCCAATGACGATGAAGCATGCACACGCTAACACTAAGATAAAGCTACGTGCCAACTTTCAAGGAGATACATTAAACGGGAGCAATGTGAGACTACAGTAACCTCAGTGTGGTAGACACACGCACAAGCATCATGTCTTATTAGTGTATTAGCCTTTATTTATACAGGATAGGGTGAATGAACATACGTGCTACAGTAAACGGTAAATGGAATACATTTCTGAACATTTCCATCTCATACAGTTGCTCAAAACCCTTTATCTTACATTAACAAACATCTCTTTGGAGGATCTTTAGGTACTGCTGGAATTATTTTATGTCAATGGAGGGGTTACTTAGGGAGACTCAGCTGAGGAGTAGAGTATCACTTTCATTGTGAGGGAACGTCGGTTTCTCTGGGCATGATCCAGTGTTAAGGACCCCAGTGGCTGGAGAAGGGCAAGAGGACGCCCACGTTTCACCTGGCTGCCGCAGTTAGATGATTACTTTCAAGAGGTGGGGATGGGCCGGTTGTCTGCCTGGGTGGTTGCCATCCAGGGCGCAAGGTGGTTCCGTAGTGTGGTGGATGTAGCGACGCACAGCCCAGGTGAAGCTCCTTGACCTGACACACACACACACCTATGTCAGGGTGCTGTCATGCAAGGTGCTCAGCTGCACACCAGGTGGTTTAAGCAACTTTTGGATTAAGGACCTTGCTCAAAGGCACCTCTGTGATTTTTTTTTTTCCCTCCTGTCTGACCAGACAATTGAACTAAGAAATCAACCCCATCCCAACAGCAGTTTCAGGCCCAGAACATCGCATTGTTTCACTTTCAGTTTAAAATCCGTTTACCTCGCTGAATGAAACTGATTGGAACATTCCTCCATGTGTAAACTTTAAGGAATCCATACTTCTTAACTTACATTGAGAAAATCTTCCACAGCAGCAGTAAAATTGCCAACATAATGGGTAAGCCATACGATATGTTGATTTTGGATGCACTGAGAATGCTTAAGAACTTTGCATTTAGTGCCAATAAATTACTCCTTCCTGTAGATTTTGCAATATGTACAATTTATAAACCTAATGTGCACATTTTGATGGTGAGAAGAAACAAGGTTGCCCGGAGGAAACCCATGCACACATGAGCAGAACACACAAAGTCCACACAGAAAGGAACTAGGCTTCAGTGGCATTGAACCTACCACCTCCTGACTGTAGCTCAGTGCTCCATTGTGCTGCTGCTCATGAAAGTCATTTAAATCTAATTGAATCTCAAATTAACTAAAAATAAAACTGAATTACTATAAAACTCATGCAATATAAAACTAAAAGAATATAAAGTGAGCTTAATATAAAACTGTAAATAAGGCTAACATATAAAACTAATCAAATATGAAGCTAACGGAACATAAATTGAACTGAAGCTAAGTGAAAATAAATATCCCATAAAGGTGTACCAAGTTGTACTGCATATGTAAGCATATGCAGTACAAAGTGGAGGTTTTGATCAGTATATTAAGGTGCTTATTCTTTTTTGACAATAATGATTCAATCTGAAACTGTTAGGTTCGTGCTCCACGCAGCTGGTAACCAGACTGAATTTTCCGACATGGTTCCATTCTTCTTGTCACATGTGAGCTCCGGTGTGGTGAGCTCCAGTGTGATCCAAAAAACTTTATCAAGGCCACTGGGGAATAGTGGTCCTCAGCCAATAACTCTGTTCTTGTTCGTATGTGGCATGAAAACAAAGTGGGCCGATTTAATTACTGTTAAATAGTGAATATAACAAAAGTGTGGCAACCTTTTATTTCTTACCTTAGATCCTTGAAGACTGCCGCACCTGTTTGAACTGATTGTCAT